>PVKH010045267.1:0-10518 GCA_004027955.1 Chaetophractus vellerosus | reverse complement strand
AGCTCAGTGGATAAAGAGCTCGCTGGGAAACCACATGGGAGGCCCTGGGTTCGGTTCCCGGGGACCTCTCCTAGCGGGCAGACCGCCTTGAGGGTGGCAAGCCGCCATGGGCGGGCCGGAGCCGCCGTGGGCAGGGCAAAAAGCTGCCACGGACAGGCAAAAGCCGCCACGGGCGGGGCAGGTCGCCTGCAAATCGAGCGCAGCCAGCCACCCGCGAACTGAAAAGCTGGCCGTGATGGAAGCAGAAGCCGCCCACAGGCGGGGAAAGCCGCGCCTGCGCAGTGACCCAGTCTCGGCGCGTCGCCGCAGCGGGGGGGAAGGGGAGATATGTAATAAAATAAATAAATCTTTAAAAAAAAAAAGAAAAGAGAGAGAGAAAAATTTCCTGAAATTATTATTTTAGAAAGATTACACTAGCTGTAGCATGGAATCAGATTTGAGAGGAGCAAGGCTACAAGTTAGGAAATCAGATAGGAGGATACTACACAAAGATTGTGGTAGCTTGGACTAGAAGTATAGAGTAGTAAGAACAGCCATAGGAAAATGCAGATATTCAAAGCATATTTCAGTAATAGAGTTGCCAGACCTTGAACACTGAATGAATGGAGAGAAGAAGGGTACAAGGAGTCAAAGAGGCCTGTCAACTAGATGACAGTGCCATTCACTGAGATAATAAAAAGGAAAGAGCAAGAGATTTGGAAAGAGGGTGAAGAAAGGGAGTCTATTAATCTGAAAGAGTTAAGAGGCTCTGTGTCATAGGCAGTTCCAGAGAGACTGTCTGGGCCAGAGGGACCAAATGTAGGAAGCATTAACATATAGAACATTACTGTTGCCACAGAAGATGAGACTGTCCAAAATTTACAGAGAAAAACAAAAAAGTACCCCAAAAGAACACAGCAAATCACCAACACTAAGGTATATAAAGAGAAACCAGCAAAGGAAAGAGTAGGAACAGAGAGGAAAGAGGACTATCAAGAGTATTATTATATCAAAAGATCCAATAATAGATAATCATAACACCTATATGAAATAAGAGAAAAAGCTTGATAAAATGTTCAATGAAGAAAGTAGAAAATAACCCGTAATTACAATGCAAAGAAAGAAACTGTATAAACATGCAAAATATGGATAGAAAGGAAATATGCAAATGTATTAACTTTAAATTAATATCTTCTGTGGTTATATTTTTCAAATAAAAAGTATTATAAGTGCTCTTTCTCTTCCCCTTTTCTTCCTAAGAACTAGTCCAAAAGCCATTAGGTGTGACCAAGTAAACTTATACTATACTATCAGAATTGACGCAATATATATGTAATAAAAATAAGTGAATATAGGATGTAATAGAGGCAGAGGGAGCTAGGAAAACACTGAAACAGATCTAACCATTCTCATCACTAAGCCACTCCTTATGAGAGATGTGGGAGAATGAGCAGATAATTCCATCCAAGAGGGAATCATTTCCTCAGGGGAAGACCAGGCTTTAAGTTATGGGAAGGTAGGAAGTGTTTTATAAAGAGATCAATGATTTAACATTGTCCCTTAAAGAACAAGTTCCCCTAGTAACAAGGTCAAAGGAGTGGTTGATGACAACAGTGGGAGGAATAAATCAGGAGTGACACAGAGAATAATATAAAGCACAGGTTTATACTTACTTTTCAATACAAACCATCAGCAATTTGAATAATCTCAAACTGAATGATGTAATAATGGTAAGAAAATTCTGTATCAGAGAAGTTGGAAAGAACTTTTATAATGCTATTTCCCCATTTAATGGGTTCTTTGCTCCCAAATTCAACTTGGGAAAAGCATTATCTCGAGAAATGTTAAGTGTAACTCTTCTCCCGCTAAATAGTGAGAAGAAAAGACTATGTTAGCTCAACTACAATAAGAGAAATTTCAATTTTATCTAAAAGGAAAACTCAGATTTAATATTTGACCTTTCCTCCTTTAAAAAAAATATTCATTTTCTAGCACATGCCGCACAGATTGACAATGAAGAAGACTGAAAAATAAGGTGAGCGATGACGGATCCTGGGCTGGGGTGGACAGCAGGCAGGATGGAGGACACAATGAAGAATCTATCTATTGTTGTAGTCCTGTGCACAGATTCAGAAGGACCTAATCTGGGCTGCTATGGGAATCTTGTCAGATAAGCATGCTGGGGTGATACCTGTTCTAGCTCACAAACAACTAAACTAACCTCTGACCCCACTGATATTCCTGTGATATATCTAGAATCAAACAATTTGAACATCATGATCCAGAAACATGATGGCACTGCAGTGGCAGTACATAAAATGGCCTCTTGATGCTTCATACCAATTCTCCAACCTGTCATAGGGATTTAATCCTATCTATGTTAATTATCTTATAGAATTATTAAAGATCCAGTAGTTAGGCCATTCATTAAATATGCATTGGACAAATTTTTACTTATTTTAGAGTAAACTGCTTTTCGACACTTTGGGGATTGACCTATCAAAATATTGGTAAGAAAGGATCATGTTTTGAAACAGCAGGTCCAGGTGACTTTGTATACAGAATTTTGTTATGTTCAATAAATCTGGTTGGAGGGGAAAAAAAAAGCTGAAAGTGAATGTCTAGGCTAGGATTGCTACAGAATCTATGCTATATGGTATATTAAGAATACTTTTTATGCAAAAGCAATGGAACAATCACATTAACCCACCTTCAAGGTTAATGATTATAGTTTTTCTTAATTTGGTGAACATATCAATACATTTTATAGAAATATTTAAGTATCTTATTTAAAAAAACAAGCACAACATACCTGCTGGAGAGACATGAGGACAGCTGCTCATTTTTAGAAGCTTGAGTGTATCACTGTTGTTGGCCACAAGTACTTTGAGTGATGGATCATCTACTGGGGTGTCATCTATCTTAAGTGAGGACAGGGACTTGGAGTTTACAAACACAACCGTCAGTGCAGAGATAAAATGAGACTGAAAAGTGAAAAATAGTAAAACAAAATATTTCAATTTTTACAAATAAGAATTGAGGGGTTTCCATATAATATCTGATATGCCTCGTCTGAAACAATGATATAGTTCATAACTTTTGTGGGGCAGCATCCTTTCATCCTGTTGTTGAGAATGTTAAGAAGAGGTGGCTATCTGTCATCTTTCAGAAGAAATTGTTTACCTGAGGGAGAAGGGGATTTCAAGCCTCAAAATAAGTGTCCCTGAATCATAGCAAATCTGGTAAGTGAAAGGGGAATTATAGAACCCAGGATAAGAATACCTCTCAGACACTTCCTATCAACCTATCTGGAAACCCTACTCTAATGTTTTATAACACTGAACTGTATTCTTTATTGGTTTGCTCTGTAATAACCATTAAAATAGTAATGCCTATTAGTATAATCACTAAAAATTAATATAGCAGCAATCAACTCAAAACCACGACCCATTTGGAAAGTAGAAGTTCATATAAAATTTGATTCTAAAACAACAAAAACCATATTTAAATAAAATCCCAAATTTTAAAACTCCTTAAAATATGTTAAATTATCTGCAATAGTTCAATCCTTCTAATTTATATATTTTGTCCACAAATATACCAATTAGTATCATTCAATTTATCATATTGTATATGATAAATATATACAAATATCTGTTGAACACCAATTCTGACCTAAAGGAACCACTGTAATAAAACAGAAATTAACGCATGATCAAAGAATGCTACTTTGAATCAGAGCTGAGATTAGAAGCCATAATCAATGGACAAACAACCTGGGAGAGGAAAGAGAGAGAGGTCAAAAGATAGTCTAATACCTCCTCTACATAACTAGTTTCCACTTAAGCTTTATAAATTCTCTGCAATAGTTTTAGAAGTGATGAAGGCTGGCTAATAGCCAAGAAAGAGTGCAATAAAACACAGTCTTCTTGGTCACATTCCCTAACTTACTTTTTCCTTACTGTATTTTGTAACTGATTAACTACTTAAATTTTGACATCTTTCTCCTAATATTTTCTTATGAAACAAGATTTAAATCTTTTACAATCATATTTCATTAGTATATCACTGCCTACTTTTTCCCATTTCCTCTCATTAAACTCTGGTAAAATGCATCTCCTTTATGCTCTCTTTAGTTCTCTCAGGATTTCCAAGATATAGCATATACCCTATTATCAATCCTATATGAGAACCATTAAAAAAAGAAGGAAAAAAGAATATCCTAGGTCCCTTTAATAAGAAAGGTAGGAGCCCAAATGGCATCAATACTTCCCAAAGACAATACTGTATTACAAATAAGTACAGTACTAGAATTAGGTATGTGCAATGGCAAACATGAGTAATAAAGAAAAAAGGAAATTAAATTTTTCCAAGATAACATTTACTATGGTATATTTTATATATACCATTTGTGTATGGATGTATGCTTCTTTTCTAACTGTAATATGTATACAGAAGATCAATTCAGAACATTTCATTCCATTTCCCATATGAAGCTTGTAAACAAAGTGCTACTAGTCTAGGTTTCTCAGAATAAGGGATTTGAACCATATTAATCAGATTTACGTGGACTGCTGGAGGGATGGAGAGATTGTTGGGCCTCATCCAAATTTGGAATAGGAATCCAAAATTTAGAAAGTTCTTCAGATGATTTTTATGTACATTAGGTTTGAGAACCACAGCGATCTAATTCATATACTTAGAATTTTAAAACTAGGAAATGAGCAGTAATCCTCTTGCTCAATTTCCTTATCTTACATCTGAGGAAAACATTTTATCTCAAAATGTGCACATTTAATGAAACTCTTCTTAAATCAATTAAGGCTTTGATATATTTGTTATTGATATTCCACTGAAACAACCACCTGGGTTATATTGTGTACTCAATTTAGTAGTATTCCTTCCTAAATCATCCTAAATTAAACTGTTTGAAAGGATGTCTATATTTTAGTTTGCAGTGAACTCTGGAAAAAAACTTTTATTAAAAACAATTGTTGGATTCTAAACTCCTGAACATTAGCTAATATATTCATGGGCCCAACTAACACCTGTCCTTCTAAAATGCACCCTTATTTTTGTATTTTAATAAAATAGTTGTTAGACAGACCATCTCTTAATTATGTGCAGGATCGTGTTAGAACACGTATATGAATATAAATAGTAGTCTCTTCACAAAAAAACTGTTTTTCTTTAAATAAAATTTGTAAATTAATCCAAGCTGTGCTGATTCTACATTTGTTCAGGAACAAATGTTTACAGAGCACTAACCAGAAGATTTTATAAGCTATACCTGCTCTCAATACTGGTATTTGCTATTTTTCTTTGTAATTTCACCAAACTCCTTTGAAGTCTAAAAAGGGACATCTATGTGTCTTTTTTTTCTAATATCTTTGCTCCCCCAGTTTTACTTACTAGTTTCTTTTAGCACTTCCTATTCTTCTGAAAATTAATTTACCCCTTAACCTTACCAATAAGAAGCACAAGATGATAAAAAGAAAAGATTTTTCAAAATCCTATCTCAATATTCTAAGTAGTAACTAGCTTTCCGTTATATACACTACTTTTCTAACATTCCCCCACTGTCCATATAAGAAATGGTTAGTTTCACTTGGATTTCTCAGTAATAGCTAAAAAAACAAAACCAGCAGATACCTTTGGTAAATCCATAAAACTTGGCCGAGCAGTTGAAATAAGTCCAAGTGTTTTTAAAGAGCAATTCACAAGTTGCGATAATATATCACATGCTGCTTCAGCTGATTCTTTGCTGCTATCCACCTTAGAAAAGAAAACATCATTTATCACATGCATATATTTACATTTCTCTGTGCATATGTTAATTTTACAAAGGCAAGAAACATAGTTATTAGTTTATTTTGTTACAACTGAAAAGAGTTAATATTTATTCTTTCAATCATCTACCTTCACATACAACTTCAGCCTTGGGGTGAGTATTCCTGAATAATTTATATGGGCAATTGTCAAGACTGTTATCTTTCATTATAAAATATATATTTAGTGTTGAAAGAACTTGGCTTTTAGTTTGATTTGTTTCCAACTGACTACAAACCTAATGGAATAAATGAATTTATAACCTTAGAAAAATAATTATATATTTGGTAGTGGTTCAAGAGGTATATGGAAACACAGTGACTATGGTTCACTTATTTCCAAGGAACCAGAAACTGAATTAGCATTTCCTCAGAATAGTCAGGTGAATCAAGCCAGGGGTTCTTCATTAATATTATTAATGAAAAGGTAAGTGTTAAGTAAAATGAGGTTCTCCAACCAGTCAAGCAAGAACCAAACAACCACGAGAGGTAGCTGTTCCCACACTCTTCTCTATATACATTTCCTGGAGGAAGTATAATATGGCCAAAAAAACCCTGGGTAAACTCAAAGATATAAGAAGGACCTTTTCCTTCAAAAAGGAAGTTTTTCCCTGGGCTAAAAAGCATCTTAAATCAGAACAGTTATTGTTGTCAGTTAGTATTGTAGAACAATGTTTCTTGAATTTTAAGTAATACTATTACTCTAATTTCCAGATCTGTGCATATTACCTTAACCCAAAACTGTTCTTAAGAGTTGGTTGTAAAACTAATGTCCAAGATTTATATTAGTTTCAGAGCTGCTCTATTAAGTTCCTCTACCCTGTGGTCCCTGGACCAGCAGCACCAACATCACCTGGGAAACTTAGAAATGCAAATTCTCATGCACAACTCAGACCATCTCAATCAAAAACTCTGGGGGGTGGGGCCCAGCAATCTTCAACCTAACAAGCCCTGCAGGTGATTCTGACACACATAAATTTTAAGAAACATTGTTTTACAATAATAACCAACTATAAGCCTCTTAGGTCTATGGTCAGTGATGAATTAACATATAAATATTATCAGGAGGGCCCAGAAAAACACTGAGATATATTTTTGTAAATCAGGAATTATTTCCAACAAGAAAATAAACAATCTCTAAAAGAAATGTTCAAACATATTAGAAAAATGATTTTGTGAGAGTTATAAAAGTGGGAGACACCTGAATCGTGTCACAGAGCTGTAAAACAAAACCGATCCAGCCAATCCACTGGATGGTAATGGTCTTTAAGACCTACTGGATATGCCCACTAATGAAGGATGTTTATGTGGGAGGTTGTGCGAGATGTGGGAGGTGGGGTGTGTGGGAATCCCTTTATTTTTTGTGTAACATTTATGTTATCTAAGTATCTTTTTTAAAAAATTAAAAAATAAAAATAAGACCTAACTAATAAATGCATTATATGCCTCTTTTCATAAAACTTAGCATTAGAACACTTATTCAAAGATGACTGAAACCAAAGGGAAGGCTCTTCAAAATTTCTCCTCTGTGAGAATGGTGAGAGGCATTCTAGATTTTTGTTTATTTGATCCCCTACCCCCACCATTATCCCACCTTCATCCCCAGTTAACATTGCAACATAACATAAAGGACATCCAGTTAAATCTGAATTTCAGAAAAAAAACCAAAATATTTTTATTAATAAGTATTTCCCAAACATTGCACAGGACATAGTTCAACTAGAAACTGTTCATTGATTATCAGAAATACAAATTTAACTAGGTGTCCTGTATTTTTATTTGCAAAACCTGGCAATGCTACTCCCAGTGCCCTAAATGCTTTTATGCATTTTTCTGGAAAGAAGGCCACAAAGTACTCAATCAATCCCATTACCAGAACTCTCCTCCTCCTTGGACACATATAGAGGATGTGGGAAAATAAACAGGTAATCTCCATCCAAGAGGGAATGACATTTTGGGGGAAGGCAGGCTTTAGTTATGGCAATAAACTCTGGGTTTAAAACCATTGCTCCATCTAGGCTTAACTTGGCTTGTATAGCAACTGCTACACATAGGTAAATTAAGTATTCATGTATTGTTACTTTTCAACAATAATTATCAGCTGTTTACTACAAAAAAAAATCTGGTGTTTATTTAAAAATTCAGTAAATATGCCCACATGTCATTGTTCATTCCCAAAACATTAAAGTTTCTATGCTAATGCACTGTACACACAAACCACTGTGATTTCTTAAACTATTCTGGACATCTCAAAAAGTCACTCCATGTTATTTACCTCCCCCAAATTCTTATCCCTGCATGATTTCTAATATGTCGCTTCATGCAATGAAAAGAAGCTAATGGTTCTCTCTGGCATTCTTCCATGTACAATTTCTATTTCTAAAATATATTTATCTAAATCTTTTACATAATCTCTATACCTTCTTTTTATTTCATAAAGTCATGAATAAGCAACTCAGTCTCTATTAGCTAGAAATAATTGCTATATGTTTTATTCAAACATTATCTCCCCATTTTTAATATTTATTTTATATTTTTCCCTCAAATATGTTCACAATAATTCAATATACCTGACAGCTTTGGTCATGGATTTATACTTATTTAGTAGCTGCTTCTGTTCTTTTAAGAAATTTATAATAATTACATTTAGTTGGAGACTTTAGCTCTATTAAATATTACAATTATTTGCAACAGCTTCTAAGGTACACTATAATTCTAAATCTTTAAGCACTTTCTCTAAAAGCAAATGTTTTAAAGACATGAGAAGAGGTACTGACATAGAACACAAAAGCGACTGAAAAAGTGCTTTACTTCTTAAAAGAAGGATTTAAAGTATTACCTTGAAGCTGACATACTGTAGATGATTTGAATGTCTTTTAATAATCTGTTTGATCAGCTCTGGATGTGTAGCTTTCAAATAAGATGTAGCTGGCTGATTCAGTTCAAATTCAAAACACCTCCACAAGTCAGGCATGTGAAATACCTGGTTCCAGTTGCGGCAAACTTGAGAAGCATGAGCCCGATCAAGAAGAGGCAAGTATTTAAATATTTGGAGAATAATGTCCTGAAGGAGATTACCCCAATCACAAATCTGAGAATGTTCATTTGTAGTCCTCAGTTTCTTGGATTTCTCTGCAGTACCTTCTTCTGATGAATCTTGGCCACTATCTCCTCCTCCTCGTTTCATCCTATTCAGAAAAATGCATCATTTTTTCCCCATTCTACTTATTTTTGAATACAAATAAATCCAAAGATAAGTAATCTGTCACTGAGAAGTATAAATGCATGTTACATATATAAAAACATAGAAATGCAACAAGAACAGGACCAATAATTCAAGAAGAATATCAAAACAATACAGTGAAAAATGCTAATGAAGGAAGACCAACTATGATTTTACATATTCTATACATTTTTGACAGGTGATGTAATGGTTTCAGAGTTTTATTTAATTGTGAATTCCAAAAATATAAATTGGATTATTCTTGTAAACTAATCTGTTCATCTGGGCGTGATTAAGTTATGATAAGGGCACTAACTGGGCCCCGCCCCTCGGTGGGTGTGGCCTCAAGTATAAAGGCTAGGCAGTAGATCTGAGTTGCAGAGATTTGGAGAAGATTTGAGAAGCAGTTCTGATGTTGGAGTGAGCCGTTCGCCCGATAGTCTACAGCTGGCCTTGTGGAGAGACGCAAAGCATAGAAAGCCTCATGGTCTACAGCTGAACTCGTGAAGGAAACAGAAGCTAAGCCCGGAGAGAAACGCAGCCCCGGGAACAAAGGAATCCGGAAGCCTGAACCCTGGAGACATCGGCAGCCATCTTGCTCCAACACGTGGACTTTGGTATGGGAAGAAATTTATGTTTTGTGGCCTGGTAACTGTAAGCTTCTACCCCAAATAAATACCCTTTATAAAGACTGACCAATCTTTGGTATATTTCAAAAGGCACTCCTGTGGCTGACCAAAACAGGTGACTTTAACACTTAATTTTATACTTTACAACTTGGGGGAAAAGCTTATTGTAATTTTGAAACTAAACCAAAAATTAATATTTCAAAAGCTGTAGTCAAATAACTAAAAGGAACACAAAAGGGAACCTATAACAACACTTTATAAAGGCTTTTTTAAGTCATCTAAGGGGAGTGAGATGCTTCAGGGCTCCATTCCCCGACAGAAACTTTGAACAAAAAGCAAGAACTGACAGAAACATCTTTCTCAAAACTCCAGAAAACAGTTAAAGAACTCCAGTAACAGGATGAGTGCCAAATCAAGAACTATTTGAAAGCTGTAGGATCGCCTGTGCCTGGATGGCCCCTCCCCCATGGGTTCGTACAGAGCTAGCCCACAATCATAGTGCAGATTCCAGATCCCTGTTCCAAAGGGAGCAGAATAATCCTCATGTACATTCTGGGAACATGTATGTCTGGCCCAATCTGTCTGGTGGTGGCCTGAGGGCTCGCCATCCCAGAACTTGCTCTCTGTGTAGAAGGTGGCTCACCCTGCTCTCCTACAGAAGGAGCAATAGTGGCTGCCTGAGGCAAGGGACTGCTGATGAAATACAGTGCAGTGCCCAGGAGCGTGAGGAAACTATTTTCTAGAGAAAGAGGGCATTCATGCATATACCCAAAACAAGAGAGATGTACAAATAGGAACAGGGAGGTTCCTACATTTTGACCTTGAGTTATTTCCTAAATTCAATGTATGGAAAAGTCTT
>PVKH010045266.1:0-10519 GCA_004027955.1 Chaetophractus vellerosus | reverse complement strand
CCATGGAGGTGAGAAGACAGTGGTATTATACAATTAGGATACTGAAAGAGAAAAACTGCTAGACGAGAATTCTTTATCCAGCAAAACTGTCAGTCAAATATGAAGGTGAGTATAAAATATTCATAAACAAACAGAAACTAAGGGTTTGCAAAAAAGAATCCACCTTTGCAGGAAATATTAAAGGAAGCCTTAGAACCCAAAAGAAAAAGACAGGAGAGACAGGCTTGGAGGAGAGTACAGAAGAAAGAATAGCAGAAAGGATAACCAAAAGATTAAAAAGACAGACAAAAATAAGATATGACATATGAAACCAAAGAATAAAATGGAGGAAGTAAATACTGCATTTACAGTAATATCATTGAATGTGAATGGATTAAACTCCCCAATCAAAAGATACAGGCTGACAGAATGGATAAAAAAACATGACTTCTTCCAGGAAGATGGTGAACTAGAAAGACACGGGACTCTTTTCTCCTCCAGAAAAATAGCTAGAGGACAGGCTGAAACAGCCTAGAAAAAGATCTTCTAGGGTTTATGACACCAGTCAAAGGCTGGACAATGCCCAGAGGAGAAAGGGACAAAGGAGGGAAATCACGAAGACAGAACTGCGAGTTGAAACCAGCGGCTACTGCTGCTGGCACCATCCCCCACACTAAAGACACTTTAGAATTCTCGTACTCTGGGCTTGCAACTATAGACAATGGGGGCTCCAGGGATCTACCACCCAAGGAAAGGGGGGAAAGAGGGACACAGCCTAAGGCTGACGCAGCTTCTGACCTACAAATTTGGTCTGCTGTGTCCCATGAGCCCTTCCAGGCCAGGTGGGACCACACAGTGGTTTGCCTTGGGAGCCAGCAAAGGACAATCTCCTCTCTTCTAGTGGGGACTAATTGTTGAGGATGCCCCAGCAAAGGGGAGAGAGAGCTTAAGGCTGGTTCAGCTTTTGATTCAAATTTGGTCTGCAGTGTCCCAGGAGCCCTTCCAGGCTGGGTGGGGCTGTGCCATTGTTTGCCTTGGGAGAGGGCAAGGAGCTGAAGTTATACAACCCTCCCAATCTCCTCCTCTACTCAAAGGGACTGATTAATTGAGGATCAGAGGGGAGTGGAAATATTTCCAACCCAGAAGAAGGGAGGGGACTGCCAGAGAAGGCTGGAGAACTGTCTCAGAGAAAGTTTGAATTCCAAGATTCCTAGCCTCCAGACAGAAAACTCTATCACATTGATCCTGTCTGTGTTGCAACAAATACACTCTGACCAGGCATTGAACTGAGAACTGCCAAAGAGCAACATCTGCTGGCAGACCAAGGAAGTCCATGCAAGAAAATTAAAAATAAGTAGGAGAGGCTTTTTCCGGCCTCTATAGCATCCCTTCCCAAGGCCCTAGGAAGTGACTCTACAACCAATTACTGGGTCCAGTACCCAGTTTTGAGCAACCAGCAAGACAATCCTAACAAACCAGGTTGAGCCTAGAATTAAGAGCAGTGGTAACAGACAGCCTCCTGCCACTAAATCCCTACAAGAAAAGAAACTGAGTACCTGAGTAAGCTACATCCTAATCAGATGCCTAGATATCAGCAAAAAATTACGAGCCATACTAAGAAAATAGAAAACATGGCCCAACGAAAGGAATATATCAAAGCCCCAGAAGAGATGCAAAATTTGAGAGCACTAATCAGCAAGATGCACACAAATTTTCAAAATCAAATTAAGTTAAAAGACAATATGGTTAAAGAGATAAATGACATCAAGAAGACATTGAGTGAGCGTAAAGAAGAATTTGAAATCCTGAACAGAAAAGTAACAGAGCTCATGGGAATGAAAGACACAATAGGTGAGATCAAAAACACATTTGATAGATTTACGGGTAGTGCACATAGCTGGCCTGAATTCTAAGAAAATATGTCATATCTAAGACCAAAATTTGGATTGTAGTTTTTCTCCTATTTATCAAATATCCCATAAGAAAATTTTAGATCTTATAAAATGACTAGACATGAGATGTGACTTACAGGTTTATTATAATATTTTAGGGATATGTTACACTTCACATAATATTTGATGACATATATTTAGTCTTTTTATTGTAGATATCTGTATATTTCTAAGGAAGAAAGTTTTTTTAACCTTTTTCCAATAAATTTCTCAAAAAAAAAAAACCACACATTTGAAGCAACAGAGATCTGCACACCGATGTTCATAGCAGCATTATTCACGATTGCCAAAAGTTGTCCCTCAACAGATGAATGGATAAACAAACTGTAGTATGTGTGTTCACATGACAGAATATTATGCAGCTGTAAGAAGAAATGAAGTCATAAGGCATATGACAACATGGATTAACCTGGGGTACATTATCCTGAGAGAAGCAAGCCAGACACAAAAGGACAAACACTGCATGACTGTGTTACTATGAACCAAATATATTGTGTAACATAGTGTATGATTTTTTTTAAAAAGTTTATATGTATCCAGTACATTTAATTGAGAAATGTAGGTTTTTATTCAACTTTGTTTTCTTTTTGTTTTTTAATTATCGGTTATATTTTCAATTATTAAATGTACAAAATAAAGTTTAAGAAATTTCATTAAATATAAATGATTTAAAATTCCAATTAAAAGGCAGAGGCTGTCAAACTGGATAAAAAAGCAAGAGCCAACTATATACTGCCTACAAGTAACCCACTTTAAATACAAAGACACAGAAGACTTTAAAGTAAAAGCATAGGAAAATACACCAAGCTAGAGTGGTATTAATAACAGATAGAGGGCCGGCTGTAGCTCAATTGGTAGGGCACCGGTTTACCACATGGGAGGCCCCGGGTTCGGTTCCCGGGGCCTCCTTGAGCATGCAGACTGCCTTGAGAAGGCAAGCCGCCATGGCAGGGCAAAGCCGGCACGGGCAGGGCAAAGCCGCCACGGGCAAGGCAAGCCGCCACAGGCAGGGCAAGCCCCTGCGAGCAGGGCAAGCCGCCCGCGAGCAGGCAAGGCCACCCGCGCAGTGAGCTGACTCAGTGGGTCACCGCAACAGGGGGGAGACAAGCAGACACAGAAGAACGCAAAAATGAACACAGCAAGAACAAGCAGAAAGGGGGGGATATATAAAAATAAATAAATAACAGATAGAATGGGCTTCAAGATAAAGAGGGGCATTCCATAAAGATAAAATTACCAACTCATCAAGAAGATGTAACAATGCTAATGTATAGACATCTAATAAGACAGCTTCAAAATAAATGCAACAAAAACTGACAGAACTGAAAGAAGATACAAATAAATCAGCAATTACAGTTGGAGGCTGTGATGGTTATTTTGCATGTCAACTTGAACCACACTACACAGCCTTGCCAGCTTCAATCCATGACATGATTGTGTGAGCCAACTCCTCATAATTAATCACTTAGTGCACACATATATACATACATACATAAGTATGTATCTATCTATGCCCTGTTGGTTGTTTCTCTGGAGAATACCACCTAATACAGAAGCATAAATACTTCTCTCTCAATACAGATAGACCAAATGGACAGAAAATGAGCAAGGATACATATGACCTGAACAAAATTATCAAACAACCTAACCTAAAACACTCTACTCAACAACAGCAGAAATGCATACTCTTTTCATTCCTTTGCATATAGAACACTCACTAAGATAAACTATATGTTGGGCCATAAAAAAAGTCTCAAAATATTTAAAATTATTGAAATTATATAAAATATGTTCTTTGACCACAATGAAATTAAACTAGAAATCAGTAATAGAAAAATATCTGGAAAACCTTCAAATATGTGGAAATTAAACAATTCTAAATAATCAAGAGCCAAAGGAAAAAAATCACAAAGATACTTTTAAAATAATTTGAACACTTAATGAAAATGAAAAATTTGAGAGATGCAGGTAAAATAGTACACAGTGGGAAATTTATAGCTTTAAATATTTGAATTAGAAAAAAAAGTAAAATTCCAAAATCAATAAATGATCTAAGCTTCCACCTTATGAAGCTAAGGGGGGTGGGTGGGGGGAGAGAAAATTAAACTCAAAATAAGTAGAAGAAACTAAATAAAAGAATAGAAATAATGAAACAGACTCAACTTCATGTAGTTCCATATTCTATTTAATAGAGAAATGAATGAAAAAATTAATAAAACCAAAAATGTTTTTTGAAAAGATGAATAAAATTAGTAAACCTATATACTGATCAAGAAAATAAAACAGAAGACACACATGACCAACATGAGAAATAAAATAGAAGAAATCACCATAAATTCCAAAGATTCTAAAAGAATATTAAGGCAATATTATGAACAATGTTATGCCAATAAATCCAACAGCTTATATGAAATGGACAAATTCTTTGAAAGCCACCAACTACCAAAATTGACTTAAGAAGAAAAAGAAAGTCAGAATAGTCCTATATCTATTAAAGAATTTTGGTTCATATAATTACAACCTTTACCACAAAGAAAACTCCAGGCTCAGATGGCTATACTGATGAGTTCTATCAAAAATTTAAAGAAGAAATAATACCAAGTCTAAACAAACTCTTCCAGAAAATGGAAATGGATAGAACACTTTCTATCTCATGTTATACAATCAACAATTACTCTGATACCAACATCAGATAAAGACAAAACAAGAAAACTACATACAAATATACCTCATTAACATGTACAAGTCTTTAACAAAATACTGGCATATCAAATCAACAATTTCAACCTCACAGCCTGTAATGGTTTCAGAGTTTTATTTAATTGTGAATTCCAAAAATATAGATTAGATTGTTCTTGTAAGCTAATCTGTTCATCTGGGCATGACTGAGTTGTGATAAGGGCATTAACTGGGCCCCGCCCCTCGGTGGGTGTGGTCTCAAGTATAAAGGCTAGGAAACAGATTTAGAGAAGCAGAGATTTGGAGAAGCAGGTTTGAGAAGCAGTTCTGATGCTGGGGTGAGCCTTTCGCCCGATAGTCTACAGCTGCTTTGTGGAGAGACGCAAAGCATAGAAGGCCTCATGGTCTACAGCTGAACTCGTGAAGGAAACAGAAGCTAAGCCCGGAGAGAAACACAGCCCCGGGAACAAAGGAATTCAGAAACCTGAACCCTGGAGACGTCGGCAGCCATCTTGCTCCAACACGTGGACTTTGGTATGGGAAGAAATTTATGCTTTGTGGCCTGGTAGCTGTAAGCTTCTACCCCAAATAAATACCCTTTATAAAGACTGACCGATTTTGGTATATTTTCAAAAGGCACTTCTGTGGCTGACCAAAACACAGCCAAATGAGATTTATTTCAGGAATGCAAGGTTTATTTAACATTTGAAAACCAATCCATATAATTCACCATTTTAACTGAACAATGAAGAAAATACCTGTATGATCATCGCAGTAGGGGCAGAAAAGAATTTGACAAAATTCAACACCCATTTATGATATAAATGTTCAGCAACTAAATAAAAGGGAACTTCCTCAACCTGATAAATAATATCTTCAAATGCCTACAGCTAATATTTAAAGGTAGACGACTGATCAATTTCTCCCTAAGTCTGGGAATAAGGCAAGGATGTCATCCACTTCTATGATTTCTATTCAACGTTCTAATGGATTAGCCAACGCAATAAAGCAAGAGAACAAAAGCAAGGGCATTCAAGATTTGGAATGCAGAAGTAAAACTACTTCCCTAATGACATGATCATGTACATAGAAAACCAGAAGGAATCTACAAAAAAGCTACTAAAACTAATATATGAGTTTAGCAAGATTGCAGAATATAATACATTTGAAAATTGCTTCCCAAATGACATGATCATGTACATAGAAAATCAGAAGGAATCTAAAAAAAGCTACTAAAACTAATATGTGAGTTTAGCAAGATTGCAGAATATAATACATTTAAAAATTGCTTTATTTTTATATACTAGAAATGGACAACCAAACATTGAAATTTTAAAAATACTATTTACAAGAGAATACCTGTGGATAATTAAAAAGATATGCAAGACCTGTACAATGAAAACAACAAAAACATTGCTGAGAGAAACTGAAGATGTTAATAAATGGAAAGAGATAAGTGTTCACGGATTGGAAGACTCAATATTATTAAGATGTCAATCTTTCCAAATTGATCTATAGATTCAATGCAATCCAATCAGATTCAGAGCAATCTTTTTGGAGAAACTGACAGTGATTCTAAAATATTACTCTGAGAAGTGGTTCATAGGTTTTATTAGGTGGTCAAAAGGGCCTAAGGCACAAAACATTTAAAACATGCATCATTTTCCAAATCTTCAACTTCCGTGTATAATCTTTCCTAAAATTGATTTGCCTGAGAACAAGTCTACGGTTTACAGGTTCTCCCTAACCACAATTTTTTCCCACTTGACCAAAGAAAAGCATATCTTTCAACCATCCCAGTCTCCTTATAGCGCATTTCCTTCTCCTTATAGGACATTTCCCTGGATATAAAAAACTTTGAGGTTGGGGGAGTGTGTGTTGTGGTGGGGGGGAGGGGTGTGAAATGTGGTGGAAAGGAGAAATTTGAGAATGCATTAATCCTGAGAGAAAGTTCCTTAAGAATAAATCAAAAGAAAGTTTGGCAAGAAATACTGAAGGGAGAAGTGATTTATTTCTTCCAGATCAGAAATTAACAGCAAGACCAATGCCTTCTCTATCAAAGAATTACAATTAAGGAGTAAGATGGTTGTTACAGGGACATGTATGAATATGTCCAAATGAATTTCAACTGATAAGCATAAACACTAAGGTTTAAAAAAAGTAAATCAAAATTATAATCAACAACAATCTAAAATTAGATCCCTTGCAATTATTTAAACTCTTGATGAAACTTTTAGATGACATCAACTTAAAGATATGCAAAGGGATACATGATTCTTAAAATTTATTTATAGGATACATAAGCAAAATCATTTGAAGACCACTAGACTAATGTAGCACTAGTTTCCCATTTTCTGTACTGGATTAAATTATATTCATGTAAATATAACCTACTTCCTTCCATTAAAGATTTGAACTATCTGAAAATGGAAATAGAGGCTCATTTTTCCCTTTTTAATTTAATGCTGCATTTCTGTAAGCAGTTAGAAAATGTTGCTACTGGCATTATGAAAACATTTCTTTGCTATGCCAAGTTGCCCTCCATGAACATCTGCTGCTGTTTTGTTGGGGGAGGTGAAAGGATACAAAAAGTCTATTTAAAACCTACACACCCATTCCTTTAACTCTTCCTGACTAGCTACATACTATATGTCATGCATTTTGTTATATACTGTGGATACATATATAAAGTGAACACATTTTTGCCTTTTAGGGACTCAGTCCAATTACAGACTAAGATGTGCAAAGAGTTATAGCAATTAACTAGTGATATGAATGTACTATGTTTATAGGAAAACATGAAGATGGGCTCAAAAATGAATTATTTTTCAGGTAGGAAAAAAGGGAAGGAGCATTTGAGAAAGAGGGATTACCATGTGCCAAGACATGGAGGGGAGGAAGATTATGATGTGATCAGAAAGCTACAAATAGTTCAATATGAAAACAAAGCATATTTTTATAGTAGACATTTCAAATGTGAGATGCCTATGGGTGATGCAAATGGAGTCAACATTGGTAAACACAAGGTAGAGAACAGATATAGAAAGTCATTTGGTAATTTATTTAATATTTATTGAGTACCCAATATGTACTATAAGAGGGGAGGAGTTAAGGAAAATAAGTCATCTTACCATCCAAGGGAAAAGAAAAGACAAGTAAGCCAACCTCAGGATTGGTCTACAGCGTGATAAAATGCCACAGCAGATACATGACATAGTGTATAGACAGAAGCACAAAGAATAGAAGAATGCTTTCCAAAAGAATAATGCTAGAGATGTCTTTAAAATGAGGAGTTATTTCTAGATAGAGAATGGGAGAAGTGTAGGAGTAATAATACAGAGTAACAACAAGGCAGTTCAGATAACAGCTGGTGGAAAAGAAGGATGTATGGCAAATGAGACAAGAAAGACCAGATCACAAAGGGCACTGAATAAAAGAATCAAGCTAAGAGAAGCTACAGAAGGGTTTTAGGCCTGAGTAAGATGCTCAATCACTCCATCAAGCAGAGTGAAAGATATATTAGGAGTGAAGGTGGGTAATATGGCAGGATTAAAGAAAACTTCAATATGTAGTTCAGGGATGTATACAAAGCAAGGAAATAAATACCAAAAGAATCTGTATACTAGTTACCTGTGGAGGAAAGTACAATTGGAAATAGGGACAGGAAAGGTAGAGAAGAGATGATGGGGGGAGGGAGTGTTTCAAAGATACTAGTGACATAGATTTTTTTTTTATATAATACCATATTAAATTATTTAAGTACTTTTCTTTATATTTCATATTTTAAACAAAGTTTAAAGGGGGAGGGTTGCTGAATTAAGGAGGCAGAAAGAGAAGAAAAGACAAAATGAACAAGTATGAGGTAGAACTAATACAACCTAGTGACCTATTAGATAATGAAAAGAACAAATTTAGGAATCTCTCTCTAGGTTTCCAATTTCAGAGTCTAGGTGGGGCTGTGAAGCCATTTGCCATGGCAGGGCATACAGGGAATAACTGTTTGCTTCGTGGGAAGAAGTAAATAACTCAATTTTGGACATGTTGAATTTGAATTGCCTGAATGGCACGCATATGAAGCTATCTAGTAAGTTTTTAAACATGCAGGTAGAAAAAATGTCTAGACTGATAAAAATTTGAGCACCATGAGCTTACTGGCAGTACAGTACTTAAAATAGTTCAAATCTTTAATGGAAGGAAGTAGGTTATATTTACATGAATATAATTTAATCCAGTACAGAAAATGGGAAACTAGTGCTACATTAGTCCAGTGGTCTTCAAAAGTTTTTGCTTATGTATCCTATAAATTTTAAGAATCATGTATCCCTTTGCATATCTTTAAATTGATGTCATCTAAAAGTTTCATCAAGAGTTTAAATAATTGCAAGGGATCTAATTTTAGATTGTTGTTGATTATAATTTTGCTTTACTTTTTTGAAATTCATTTGGACATATTCATACATGTCCCTGTAACAACCATCTTACTCCTTAATTGTAATTCTTTGATAAGAAATGCTATTTCTAAGCTATAAAAAAGGAAAAGGGGCACTCATAACTCAAGTGATTGTTGTGAGAATTTAAAATGATGACATATATAAAATGCTTAGTACAATGTCTGGAACATTTAGTAAGCTTTCAATGAATTCATTCATTTAACATTTATTAAGCTTTTAGTTTGAATAGATAAGGAATACCTTATTACTATTAACTATTAATAAATATGGCAACCCTGCAATGGTTCTATTAAAAACATAATCAGGAAAGACTTCCCTGAAGTGAGATGAAGACAAGTAGGCATTAACTAGGTGAAAAGGAAAGAGTTCCTGAAACAGGAGAACCCAAAGAACAGGATGGGTAGAGGAGAAAGTGAATGCCAGAAAGCACCAAGGAGATGTCCCTGGAAAAGCAATTATGGGCCCAACCATGCAAGCCTTGTAGAGCAAGTTAAAGAGTTTAGCCTTTATCTTAAAAGACAAGTCACTTAAGTGTTTTAAACATGGAGACAATGTGATTAGATCTACATTATAGTTTTGAGGCCAGAGTAGATGTGGGTAGGCCATAATTAAAAGGCTACTAAGTAGTCCATATGAGAGATGAGGGTGGCTGGAACAAGGTAGTAGTGGTGAAGATGAAGAGTAGGCAGATTCAAGAGGTAAGAGTAACAGGACTTTGCGATGGATTAAGAAGCACCGAGAAAAAGGAACTTGTCAAATTTCTACTTCTACAGAAGGGAATGGATAGTGATGCTAATCAATGTGTTAAACACAATGAGAGGACCAAAATATTTTAAATTATAGGCTCGATTTTTATGGAAATATTCCACTGGATGGAAGCACAATGTGCCTGCATTAATTTTATTGGGTGTTTATGGATCTTAGAAACAAACAAACAAAAAAAAAAAAAAGTAAGTTTCTGCATGAGTCTAAAGTAAAGTGGATCGGAACAGAATGAAGACCCTTACCTTCCATTAGGTTCATTTCCTTTATATAATGCCCCAAAAGCTTCCTTTATGACTACAGTTGTCTCAAAGCAGTAATTCTATTTATACACATGGCTGATTAAATCACTTTCAAACTTTTAAAAAAGATATGAGACAGGATACCAACCAAAGAAGCCTGCAAAGTCCAAAAGGAAGCTTCAAGCACCTGTCTTTCAAGCCATCACCCTTATGTGAACCGGTTTACAATGACATGCTGATTTGGAGCATTTTTATCAAAACTTTAATTTTCCAGAATGGGTAGACATACTACTTAGAAAACTTCTTACTTATAGAACCCAAATTCAGGAGGAAAACAGTCATAGAAATAATTTCTGAATCTTAACTACAAAAAAACTAGTTTGCAATTTACAATTAAGTCACAACTGACAAGTCACTAGTGACTTTTAAGTCTCTTGAATCGCGTCTCAAGACT
>PVKH010045265.1:0-10522 GCA_004027955.1 Chaetophractus vellerosus | reverse complement strand
GATTTCTTTTATTCATCAAATTCAGTTGAAAGATAGTATTGAAATGAAAAGATACATTTTAGGTTACTTTTCACCATTATCCAATTAGTAACAGGTGAAACCAAAATCTGCTTTATGAGCTCCTAGGCACAAGGAGACTGACAAAATTAAAGTAAGCACAGATAAGAACCTTAGAAAGATTTTACACATTTACTTAGCATAGGGAAAGACTCAATTTAGAATCACCTTCATGCAAAGCACCCAGTGTCTTCCATGGCAGAAACCTGGACCAGAATCCTTCAACTTCATTCCTCCAGGGAAATACTTGGGCAGCTGCTAGGGATGGAACTGAGGGATTCAGGGAAGGCCTGCGGCTGACAAGCCGTGAATCTCATCAGGGTTGTTCTGGGGCTCATCCTCATTAGCTACTTCTTGCAAGGGGTAAAGTCCTGTGAACTTTTTCGCTGGAAGAATTTGAATGTTGCAAGTGTATAGGCAGTGAACTAGGAGTCCATTCTCCAGAAACTTTTAATCATGGCCTGGAGGTCTTTAACAGCTTCCTCCTTGAGGGGATACTGCTTAATTGATAGTTTATGAGGACGATTCCTATTCTAGAGGGGAGAGGTTTAGTAAATGGCCTAGATCTTGATTTCCCTTTCACTCCCCTTATTAAGCAGGTCCAAAGGGAGAGAGGTCTGGAGTGGCAGGTCAGGAATGAGTAAGTGGCTCCCATGTTAATTAAGAAATTAACAACCATACCTGCCATGTCAAGGTTCACCTGCGGCTCCTCCTGGTTGATGATTCTCCGTGTTGTCCAGGGAGCCATGCCTGGCTTCAGGCCCCTTCCATCCTCCTTG
The DNA here is from genome assembly GCA_004027955.1 of Chaetophractus vellerosus. Classification (NCBI taxonomy): domain Eukaryota; kingdom Metazoa; phylum Chordata; class Mammalia; order Cingulata; family Chlamyphoridae; genus Chaetophractus; species Chaetophractus vellerosus. The sequence goes on along the minus strand of PVKH010045265.1, from coordinate 9,686 downwards.
GTTGTGGTGAACAGGGCTTGCAGGAGAGGTGTGTTCCTGGGGCAGTGCCTTCCCTTTCTGTACATGTGGCAAGGCCCTGGCAGGTCCTGGGGGTGAGGCAGCTTGGGGCAGACACATTTCCAGTGGCCAGCCTCTCCACACTTGAAGCACGTTCCTGCTGATATGGAGCCTGAATTTCAGTGGCCCTGAGGATGACCGGGTACCTTTAATGGTAGCAGTTAAAAGGTGAACCTATTCCTGGGCCCTTCACCTGCCTCTCCTTACCTGTTTTTCCTTGTCAGTGTAGTCTTGATTGTTGAAAACTGCAAAGGTTGTTTCTAAAAGGGAGTTCATGGAAGTTTGGGACCCAGGGAAAATTTTTGCAGCTTTCTGGGATATCTGAGACTGGCTAATAAAGTGAGTTCCTAAGAAGGATCTGTTCTCTAGAGTCAGGGTAAACCAGAGTGTATCTTTTATTGCCTCTACTAGCTTTCCTTGAAAAAGGGCTGGGTTTCTAAGTTCTGCCTCTGAGGAATTTCCCTGTGCTTATTATAATTGACCAGTTTGGAAGTGCACTTCCTCATCCTTTTGAGTAGACATGTGACCACATGGTCTGTGGCCCTCAGATCTTCCTGCCCCTTCCTTCCTTCTTGCAGAGGAGTTCAACTGGAATTCAGGGTCCCATACAGAGGACTTTCTTGGCCATCCTCTAATTTGTACTGTAGCCACATGGTTTGGCAGGAAAAGATTAGCCTCTTCCTTTTTAGACCACTGGTAGGTAGGTTATCCCAATTCCTAAGGAGACATCCCAATGGGGAGACAGCTGGAATGCTAGAGAAGCTGCCCATTATCCTAGGGGAGGGTAAACACATTCTTCAGTCTTAGTGGGGACCCACTCCTAGACCTGGCTAAATGGAAATTACTCACCACCCCAGTGTCCCATGGTTTGGTAGCCTTGCTTGCCATCCCAATGTTCTGGAAATTGGGAACCCTGCTCGCTGGGTGACTTCAGAGCCTTAGAGGTCTTGGGAGATATCTGGGTCCTGTTCCAAGACCCAAGCTACCAAGCCAGACTTCCTCACTAGGAAAGGGACTGGCTAGGGACACTTTTTTCAACCTACTTTTGCAGCAATCTTAGGAAGTGGCCATGAGAGAGAGATCATTTTGTGACTACTGCCAGGGACTGAGTTTTGCAGTTAAACCAGATATTAAGAAGCATATTAAGAGGCCATAGACTGATCATTCTGTGGCTTACAGGCAAAGAGCCTTGGGGGCATTGAAGGTAATGGATTAACAGGAATCTCAGGGTCTTCCATAGACTGAGGAAGGAACAAACCTCTGGGTACTACCAAGGGTGGGAGTCTGGGGGGTTTTATTAATAAGACAAAAGAGGGCACAGACAAGGTCTGATTAAAAGCCTAGTCTCACCAGTCTTCTTTGGGTGTTAGGGAGCATTACTTGCCTCTTTGTCTCTTGGCTGGACTGCCAAATATGTTAGCAGAATGCTCTGGGTTGTGGTTTTCTAGGTTCTTGGCTTCATTGCAAAAATAATTCAGAGATGTGCCAGTTTAATGAGAACAGTGTGGCAGTTTGAGATTATTTATGAATCCTAGAAAAAGAGATTATGTTTGTAAACTGACCTGTTCTTCTGGATGTGATACCCTTTGATTGTATTAAATTCAGCTGAGATGTCTTTATTAAATTATGTTAAGATTCAGGCTTTGATTTGACCACGTCAGTAAAGCATGACTCTGGGTTGAGTCCCCACCCCCTTGGTGGGCTGATATAAACAGACACTAAATAAGATGCACAGGAGGAGAGAGAGCTCCATAGAAATGGAAGAAGAGAGAACTTGGTCATTTTGGACCTGTGACAGAAAAGAGAAGGTTCAAACAGCTAAATCCCTGGGAAGAGATGAACCTGATAGTTTGCAGCTGAAGAGAGCAGAGCAGCTGAGCAAGTGGTAAGGCCTGGAAAGAAATGAATCCTATACCAGACTAATATAGGAAGCTCTGAGAGACGAACCTATGCCAGCCCACATCTGAGATCAGAAGATGCTGGGCCCATGAGGCCTGAAGAGGAAGAAGGAAACCAGGCAGAGATCACCTGCCATCTCGCTGCAACGTGTGGCAACAGATTTTGGTGAGAAAGCAATCTTGAGTTAAACTCTTTAAGGCCTGTAAACTGTAAACTTTTACCCCAAATAAATATCCTCTATAAAAGTCAACAGATTTCTGGTACTTTGCATCAGCATCCCTTTGGCTGACTAATACAATCAGTAACAAAAATTCACTAAGAAACAAGAAAAAGGAAAAGTACACATCTGAGACATGGGTGTGGGCATGCTACAGGGTAAGATGCATGTGTGGGGCCCCGGAGTAGGCCTTTTTAAGGCTTTAACCCCTCCCCTTTCCCCATATTAAGGGGGTTCTCAGGTACTTGCTATCCTGATTGGTTGTCTTTCTACCTTCACCTGTTAGTTTTCAGTTAACCAATAGGGAGGCCTTTCTGTTCCGTGTTATTGGGGACTTCTTTTGAACTTGGGAGTTTCAAATGGGACCTCATGACCAGGTCTTGGCAGGCTTTTCGACTGTTCTCAAGTAGCTGCCTCCCCTCAGAGGGGTTTCCAGGTTGGGTCTCATGGCCATGTTCTGACCAGGAGTTCCCAGTTACGGCTTTATTCTGACCAGCTGCCTTCCCTCCTTCCCTATACTGACCTGTCTCACAACCATAAGTAAACATTCACTGGAGACAGCCTGACCCTGGTGGGTATGTTTTACTACATCCTGTTTACACACCCATCCTGCCCCGGTATTTCTGGATTGAGGGGGTGGGTTTCCTCCACTGCAGCAATGCATGAATGCAAGAGAGGGCTGCTGTGCATAGAACACCTCCCTGCCTCGCCCACAGAGTGAGGCCTGTTGGCTATGGGCAACTGATGCTCACTAGTGAAGCTGACCTTGCTCTGCCTCCTCTGTGTGAGTAAAACAGCTTTGCTCCAGAGCCTGTGTGCCATGCTCTTGCTGGCGACCTGGACACCTGTATTGGAGTGGCTTGACCTCTCTTTATTTGTCTGTCTTTCTGAGCAACACTTAAGAATGGAGTCAAGATTATTTCTTGTCACACCACTTTCTCATTGGATATTGAACATGACTTTGGGGGTGTACTGCATATGAAAGTTGTCAGTCTGGTGTGTTAGAGCAGAACAAATGGATTGAAAACCATTGCCCTCAGTTAGTTCTTCTATGTTAAGCTTATTAAAGCCAGATGATTTTCTAGTGGAGACATGTATTTTGACAAGGACCTACATCTACATATACTGGAATATATTAAATGGACTTTAATCCTTTTTTCCCTAAAACTGTACTCTGGGGAATATACTTCTGAGAGCACTGAGAAGCTTCTGCTGTAAGGACTCTGTTTGCCCTCACGTCTGCTGGGCAGGAGCTCAGTAGGGAAGCTGGGCATGTGTATTACTAGTATATTTCAAGAACACCCACTGTACAAAAAATACAAATTACAAAAGAAAGATATTTTTCATTCTCCTTAAGACTTCTTTTATTTCCATGCCCCTGGCCTTATGACATTTCCTCTTTGGAGAAGAGAGGCAGTTGAGTAATATCTGACAACCAAAGAATCATTTCTACAAAATGTTTCTCTGCCAATGCCTTGATTCCAGCAGAAACTATTCCTACCCCTCAAGCCAGCACCGGGGTTTGTAAGACAAACCTAATAACTGGGCACCCGGGGCTACACACCTGAAAGGAAACCTTTGTCTTTCTTCAAAAAAAAAAAGACCAGGAATGTTGTTATTACATCTCACTGGGTCCCTTTTATTGGTTTATTGCTCACTCTTTTCCCATTCCTGCATAATGAGTGGATGAAGGACTGCTGAGTGCTGAAGGCTGCTGGAAGCATTAATCTTGTTTCCAATTTAAGAAGTTGCATTATCTAACAAAAGTGTTTCCTTCTGGGGAGGGAGTGCGTGTGAATTTTCCGATATCCTTCTTGTCTATAATGGATGGCAGGATATTCTGTAAGACTTCAGTTAATAAAGAGTTAAGTAAGACTGTAGTTAATTCCTAGAGCCCTCCAAGAATGTAGGTCTCCAGATAACCTGAAAAAAAAGCCTGTTCCTCAATGTCTCCTGATAACACGGGAAGCCTGCTCCAGTCCTTGGAGCCGCTGATAACCCCTCCCATCCCGGGCTTCTCTGAACTTGCGTCATTGCTTTTCCAGTGAATCAGGTGGGTACCCTCCCACCCAGAGCTTCTCAGAGTTTTGCAACTTATCAACTATGAACACCTGCATATGCTCCTCTTGTCCTTGGTTACTGTTTATAAAACCTGTGACGTCCGTGGGTTGGGGTCCATGGCATTGCCCACTGTTAGGAAGCCTGGATCCTGACTCGAGTCAGCAAATAAATCTTCCTTTTGCTTTTGCATTGTCGGTGTGGTCTCATCCATGTGCCTGGGGATCTGAAATCGAGCATAACAATTCCTATCACCATGCAATTTTGGGGGCTTTGGGTTTTTTTTTTTTTTATTTCTGCTCATGGCCTTGTCTTCTGTTTTTTTTGCTCTTTGAAGAGCTTTTGATTTTGTTAGGTGGTGCCACAGGGATTCCACACAACAGCACCAATATCTTCTAAAAAGAAGAGTAAATACCAAAAAAAAAAGTGTTCTTAAGATTACCAGTCACACCTACTTTTTTCTAATCTTGTCCACTTATTTATTCCACAGATAATATTGAACTCTTACTGTGTGATAGGTCATAAACTGCACGATGTGAAGAGACATCTTTACTATTCAAAGCTTAAAATATTGCTAATGAGATAAGTATAAAATTGTATATGCTTCTAATGGTGGTAAAAATAATAAGACAAAACAATTTTGAAGATTTCTCCTGGGTAGAATATGGCTATTGGATCATTGGGTGAAATTCACAGACATATATAATTATATGGGTTTACATACTATGTAAGTATAGATCTAAATAGCATCTTTCCAATGGTTTGTAATTTGATGCAATGAATACTATATGTTTTAAAATATGTCAATTCATATCGTGTATTTGAGAACATAGCATAAGATATATACATTGTGAAACAAAGTGGTCATAGCCACAACAGAAAAGAAATGCATTTTCCGTAAGAGAAATAGCTAAAAATCAAGTTCCAAATCTGCAAACAAGTTCAACATCAAATAATAATAATAACATACTCATAATAACATTAGTGAACATTATAAATTAATAGTCCTCTGTATATTTGTATAGCACTTCATAACTTATATATATTTTTTCCTTTATCTTTGCAGTGTTTAGAGACTATGTCAGGTACTGTTCGTTGGCTGACACTTATAACCCCTTCTTCACATCCCCATCCACCACAGACATATGAGAAGCTAATTACTCAGTTTCCCTAGGGAGTGGCAGTGAGGCACAGTTCCCACCCATGAGACGTGAACGGAAGTCCACTGGTTTATGAGGTCAGGGGAAATGGTGGCTTTCTTTATAAAAAAAGAGATGGGCACAGCTACCTCACTTTGCCTTTTGTCCCCTTAGATGTGGACTCGATGCTTGTTGTTGCATCAGCTACATTATAGGAATGAGGGAAAATGCCAGGATATCTTAGGGCTCCCACGCCTAATAGCATCAAGCTGTGAACCAATGTGAGCAGCAGCCTGTTCTCATTTGAGCGGAGTGAGTTCCTATTGGTTTCAACTACTCTAGGTTATGCTTTCTGTTATTTTAACCCAGTGTTTCTCAACAGGAGGAGGGGTGTGGTTTATCTCTCAAAGGGATATTTGACAGTGTCTGGAGACATTTTTGAATGTTACAGATGAGTGCGTGCTCCTGGCATCCAGTCAGTAAAGATCTGGTATTTTGAATCAGCATCCCTTTGTGCACAGGACAACTCTCCACAGTAAAGAATTATCTGGTCCAGAATTTCAATAGTGCCAAGGTTGAGAAACCTCAACTAAAAGAATTATTGATAAGATGATTATCAAAACATCCTAACTGATAATCACAGCAATTCTCCATTTTATCCTATGATGAGTGCGTAGTATGATTTCATATTGCTTTGCGCTTATTGCACTGTTATTCCATCAGTTCCTTCTATTACACATTTTCATAGCTGCGCTTTTCCTTTTTAACACCTGACTCTTGTAACACTTAAGCATTACGAAGTTTGCAATGCTGTATTTGTGTTGGCTCGCCTGATTGCATGCCAGGGCTGTGAGCCACAAGAGGCAGAAAATTTCCCTCCTGTGTCCAGGGTCATAGCCATCACATCTAGTAGTGGCTGGTGGTTGGGAACAGTAGTCAAGGAATACTTGCTGAATGAATAAAGGCCTTAGTTTGGAACTCTCAGGAGATTTTAAACAAACATTCTGGATGTGCCTAATCATAAAAATGCATTTATGAGATTTTGTTAAGAGAAATAACTGGTAGAGTTATTACATGAGTGAAGTTTACTTTTTCTGAACTTATTCAAAACTAAACTTTTCCCTTTAGAACAATGGCTAAGTCAAAATACTCCAGTGTTATTTTTTCTCATTCATCTGTTGCTGGAGGTAAATGAATAGAACCAAAGAAATAGTTCTGGTCAGACTTACAGGTGTGAAGAAGCAGCATAGTGACAAACTTTGTGACTTTAAAATTATAGCCATGATAGATAAATATAGAGAGATATATGTATGGATGGATGATAGATATTTTAGTTTCCTAGGCTGCTAAGGCAATGCATGAAATAATTTGGCTTAAGCAATGGGAATTCATTCTCTTATGACTGGAGTCTTGGAAAATGTCCAAATCAAGGCATCATCAAACGATGCTCTCTTCTCGAAGACCAGCTGCTGGTGATCCTTGTCTCCTCTGCACATGGCAGTATTTGCTGGTTGCTTCCTGTTTCCTTAATTTCAGCTTCTTGCTTCCCTGGTTTCTCTCTCTCTCTCTCTCTCTCTCTCTCTCTCTCTCTCTCTCTCTCTCTCTCTCTGGATTCATTCTATTTATAAAGAACTCCAGTTATAGGATTAAGTCCCATCCTCAATGAGGTGCATCACACTTTAACTGAAGTAGCCTTATCAAAAGATCCTAAATACAATGGATCCACACCCACATGAATAGATTGAATTTAAGATCTCTTCTTTCTGGGGTAGATTCAGCTTAATCCACCTCTGTATGTAATAGCATATACATATATTGCATTCACCTTATAGGCTTGCACATTTCAGACGTATTTTGCACTATACTTACTAATCCAGACACTAGGTGTTTTTTTAAAAATAGTTTTTATAAAACTCAGCATTTGAGGAATGGATGAAGATAGCAATTTTTCATATCCAATAATCAGGTGGAAATATACTTGAAATTATATTTTAGTCTTTATTATAATAAAATATATTGACTATTTAGGCAGTATAACATGACAAATAATGAATAATAATAGTAATAATAGATAATAGTCTTTTTTGAGCACCTCTTTTGTGTGCCAGGCACTTTCTAAGCACTCTGTATGTGTAATATTACTTAATCCTCACAACATGCCTTAAGGTAGACACTGAAATTATCCCCATTTTTCAGGTGAGGATATATTGATAACTCAACTAAGCTAGTGATGGAGCCAGTATACATGTTCTTTCTACAACTGAAATATTATGGGGGGTCTTAGGATATGAAACAGGAAAAGCAGAAATAATCTGCTGGTAACTAGATGAAAAGCCCTGGTGCAAGTGTATCCTGCTGGCCTCGCTCCCCCACTCCAATCCCACCTGAAATTTTAGAGTCATTTTTCCTGATAAAATGTTTCATTATTGTGTTCCTATATAGACACTAATAACTATACATCATAATTAGGATTTATGTGTAACTAAGCTTTTGCATTTGTTATTTAGTGATTTGAATGCTGCACATGATTCTGAGAAAACCTATCAAAATGGTAACAATTACAGATTTAGATTCAACAAGTCTGCATATTCTTAATCTGTCATTCAATGATGAGGTGATGCCGTTACTATAATTCACCTTCCTGAGACAGATAAGTTTGCTTATCTGTAAATTGTGGAAATGATCAGGAGGTGTAAATCTGCATGTAAATCACCCAGGACATAACTGCTGATCAATAAATGGCAGCTATTTTTATTATGCTTTGAAAATTAGTTATTAAATATTAATATTCAGTCTCAGCATGGCATTACTTTTACTTTTACTATATTCTACTTATTTTCTAAATTTTACCACATGTAATAGTCCCTGCTCATCAAATTATGTGTCTAATTATATAATCCCATCATTTAACCAACAAATATGTCAGAAATACCTGTGTACTTATAGAAATACTTAACAAATACATAGCTCATCTGCAGCTGAGTATATTGATATTGAAAGAGAAAATGTAAGCTGATTTGAAATGTAAGCTTGGATATTTAAATTATTAATATTTGATATAATTTTTGAGTTTACTAAGCATAGTATCTTACTTTTTTCAAGATCTTTAAAACTGTGTTCCACATAACTCAGGTTTCCTAAGTGTTTTGGATGAAAGAGTCTATAAAATACAAATATATAATAACCTCAAAAGTTAAATATTTTATGTGAGGAATATATTGTGAGAAATTTTTTAAAGTTAGCTATACCTTATTTACTCTAAAATCTAGATCATAGGGTAATTATGCTAGGAAAATACACCAACACATTTAGTTTAATTATGTGACTAATGAGGTGAACCCATAGGTTTAATTATATCAAAGGTCAATCAGCTTTGCTTTGCTCCATGGAAACATTGCAGGACAAGCACAAGCTTTTCTCATCACAAATGAATGAGAATAAATATAAGAGACTGAAGAATTTATAGAAGTTAATCATCACAACTAGATAAAGCTTCTGTATAGTAAATACATAATGTCATCAAAGTAATACACAAGATGTTTATTTTCATGTAAATACACATTAAAAAGACATTTGGGGGCCGGCTTGATAGCCCAGTGGATAGGGCGCCGGCATACCACATGGGAGGCCCTGGGTTCGGTTCCCGGGGACCTCTCCTAGCGGGCAGACTGCCTTGAGAACGGCAAGCTGCCATGGGCAGGCCAGAGCCGCCGTGGGCAGGGCAAAACACAGCCCTGGACAGGGCAAAAGCCGCCATGGGCAGGGCAGGTCGCCCGCGAATGGAGCGCAGCCAGCCACCCGCGAACTGAAAGCCGGCCTTGAACGGAAGCAGAAGCCGCCCACAAGCGGGGAAAGCCGCACCTGTGCAGTGACCCAGTCTCGGCGCGTCGCTGCAGCGGGGGGGAAGGGGAGATATGTAATAAAATAAATAAATCTTTAAAAAAAAAAAAGACGTTTGAACTTTTCCTTATTTTTATTTTTTACTTTTTTCCTATTGTGCTCCTAAAAGATGTGCTTTCATTTTATTTTATTTTTTAAAGATTTATTTTTATTTATTATACATCCCCCCTTTTTGCTTGTTCTTGCTGTGTTAATTTTTCTCTGCGTTCCTCTGTGTCTGCTTGTCTCCCCCTGCTGGGGCGACCTGCCGAGTCAGCTCACCGGCGTGGTGGCCCACCTGCTCGTGGGGGCTTGCCCTTGCCTGCGGGGGCTTGCCTTTGCCCGTGGGGGCTTGCCTTTTTGCCCACCCGCGTTGGCTTGCCTTCTCGAGGCAGTCAGCCCATTCGAGGAGGCCCGGGGACCGAACCCGGGGCCTC
>PVKH010045264.1:0-10527 GCA_004027955.1 Chaetophractus vellerosus | reverse complement strand
TTGTTACATATCCCCCTCCTTTCTGCTTGCTCTTGCTGTGTGTCCATTCTTCTGTGTTCTTCTCTGTCTGCTTCTTGTCTCCCCCCATTTTTGCAGTGATGTGCCAAGTTGGCCCTCCATGCAGGCGGCTCGCCCCGCTCGTGGGTGGCTCCATTCCGTTTCACGGGCGGCTCCGCTCCGTGTTTTGTGGGTAGCACAGCTCCTTGTTTTGCAGGCTGCTCGGCTCCGTGTTTCACGGGTGACTTTGCCATGCCCGTGGCGGCAGGGCGGTTTTTTGCCTTGCCCACGGTGGCTTTGTCCCACCCACGGCGGCTTGCCTTTCTCAAGGCCGTCTGCCCCCTCGGAGTGGCCCCTGGGAACCGAACCTGGGGCCTCCCATGTGGTGTACCGGCGCCCTTACCCACTGGGCAATACAGCCGGTCCCCATTTTTTTTTTTTAATAGGTTTTTCATACCTATCAGGGTAACTCTGAGAACAAAGCTGAGTCATCAGGTCCCTGAGACACAAGTTTCTCTTTCAAGCTTTGCCTGCCATGTCCTCTCATCTGCATTTTGAGTGATATTGTAAGACTGCTGATGGGAAACACGGAATTAATCAACAATGAGTGTGAAAGAAAACAACAACTCTCTTAGCCTAAAGTTGTATACACTTTACTATTTTTAAATAAGTGAAGGAGGAGAAACTCTGCATGCTCTGCTTTGCTCATTTTGGTAAAGAATTCTTGTTCGTTGCACAGAGCCAAACGAAGTAGGCTGGGAAGCAGTGAAGACTGGGCCAACTCCATTCTCCTGTCTTACCTGCTCACTGACCAGAAATGGAAACTCTTGGGAGGCGGAAGGGAATTTAGAGGCCTCCCAATGAGCCCCTTCCATTTTACATACATGGAAACTGGTAGAGAGGGCAGAGATAGAATTAGAGCCCACAACTTAAAACTGAATGTCAAAAATAGTGATTTTTTTTTAAAAAAATTACTTCTTTCCTTAGCTTGAGCTACCTATCCTGGGCCCACAGCGTCTTCCTCTCCGTTTTTTCCAGACACTTGGGCTGGGCTTTTTTAGAGAAAGCAAACCGGTAAAGAGCAGGGCCGTGGTGAGTCCAGAGTTAGCCTGTCTTGTCAGGCTGCCTGGATTCTCAAATCCTGGACCTGCCACTTGTCAGCTCTGTGAGGCAGACTGAGTGTCTTAAAATCTGCAAGCCTCAGTTAGCACTTCTGTAGAATGGGCAAATTAGTGGCACCTCCAGGAGAGGGTTGTTAGGAAAACTGAAGGAAACAATGCATGGAAAGCACTTAGCAGTTCCTGGCGCATAGTGAGTCCTCAGTAAAGTTAGCTATTATGGCCCTTTTGAGAAAAGAGGCTGTTGGGGTGCTATCGTTACCTGGTACTAAAATTCACCTATGCGGTTTCACTTTGGTAGGTGGTAGCATTCCTTCCACAACCGCACGGCCTCAATTTATGCAGCAGGGCTTTCTTATATTCTTCCTGACTCTTTCAGTCTAATATCTTTTCAGTTTCAATTTGCATCCGGCCAGAGCGTATCCTTGCCCATCTTTATTTCATCGCCCAGGTTTTAAATGCATAAGCTACTAAAACTATTAAGGAACCAGGGATTTTACATAATAAGACACAAGACAACACAATAGGCTGGAATACAGAACAGGAAGTGCCTCTGTCCCTCCAAAGGTGAAGCATGGAGCCAGGATTGCATTTGCTAGCAAGAACTTCAGTGCTCTCTGTGGGTCTTAAGCTGTTTGAAATGGATTAAAGAGTGAATGCGAAGCCACAATCAGTCCCATTTAAAACAGAGGGAGAGAAAGGCAATAGGCTCTGGGAAGACCTGCTTTCTAGCTTTCTCCGTCTCCCCTCCCAAGCTTCATGCCAAAAGCAAGTCAGTGAAAGGGTCAGGTGTGCTAAAGAGAATCAAGTCTGAAAGCAATTTCATCTTCTTAGGAAGTCCAGGGGACGCCAATTCCCCAACCCAGATTTCAGCTTTTCATTTGAAAGCAGAGACAGAGAAGGAAAAAGGAATCTGTGGTGGGAGATTAAGAAAGAACATGAAACTTGGAGGAAGGGGATTTGGGTTCTAGTATGTCAGAGGATGCTAAATGTCTGCCTGACTGTGGGTACATCCCATCCTTGCCTGGCCTTATATCTGTGGCTTTGTTTGCAAAGCATACAGGAAATCACACTGGGCTTGGAATTAGGAAAGCCAGATTCTTACTCTGTTTATCTGCATGATCTGTCGATTCATTACATTACCTCCTGAGTTTAGACTTGATGATCTTTCTGTTTCTTTCTAGCACCATCATTCTAGGATTTGGACTCCCTGCCTGCCTACCTGAGGACTCTGAATAGAAGATGCCCCTGAAAAAAACACGGAGGCTCCTGTGATTACTAGAAGGTTTCTTGTCACATGTCTACCTGTAAAGGTTGTTTCTTGCCCCATTTTGCCAACACCTGATTCTGAGCCAGACCATCTCTGAGGCCCAGGGATGTCCAAGCCAGCATCCTGACTTGGCAAGACAGACCCACTCTTTGTGCTTCGGGACCTCAGCCTGCTTTGGGCTGACTGGCACAGATCTGAAAGAAAGGAGCTGGCAGCTCTCAGGGTGGCTGAGGGAGCCAAAGGTCTGGGACTGGAGCGATAGCAAGTTGCTACATTCCGGGTCCTTTGTAGAGGGAAGGCAGAACATGAGGCCAGGGCATCTTCTCCTGGACCTTGGGAAGTCTATAGGAGCCATTCATCTGCTGGACCCAGAAGCTTCTGGCTGGAGCAGGGAGGAGAAGAGGCCCTCTTCCGCTTCCGGAAGAAGCCTGTGTTATCACCTTCTCTGCTGAGTGGGATCTTTCATAGCACTATTTCACTGTGAGGTTGTAGGGCTCTGGGGCTTGTTCCTGGGGTCAAGGAGCCCCTGCTACAGTTGAATTTTTAAAGACATCGGCCAGGCTGCATTTGTATTTGCTGCAATAATTACAATACAATTTGCAAACTTAGAGAGGAGGCTAATTTATACTGTGGATGCCATCCATGCTGGGTGAGTCTCTGAAGCTCCAATTACAAGACAAATTTCCTTATGCACTGACTGCCAGAAAATGCTCTTGTTGTTATTCCGACAACAGACGCTAACTCGTTACTCTTCCCTTTTAGAATGAAGGAGGAAGAGAGAAATAAAAACCGATCGTCCCACCCTGTTAATAACCTGTGTTGATTCTTCTTCTAAGACTGAAAGTGCTTAGTGAGTCAGGATCTAAGCCCTGCACAGGCTAATGCCATTAGGACTGGCTTAAGTGGCTATTCTTGGCTCTGCCAAGAAAGGCCTGGAAAGAAAATGAACCGGAATTGCAGCAAGGGATACTAAGATTAGACCAGGAGAAAGACTTCCCTGCATAGTATAAACTTGAGACATTAAGAAAAATCATTCCCTGGTAAGGCTCTAGGAAGTAAATTGAGGTCTGTAGAGTGTTGTGGCTAAGAGTTCAGGTGCCAAAGTCAAATAATCTGGGTTCAATGCCTGCTTGGCCTCTTCCTAAACAGTATGAAGGTTGGCAATTTACTTAGCCTTTCTAAGTCTCAACCAATTCATCCATAAAATGGAGATCTAACACCACCAAGGTCATAGTTAGGAAAATTAAATGAGATAATACATCTAAAATGCCTAGCTCATAGTAAACACTCAAGGGTCATCCTGGAGTTTATTGGAGGTATCCCATCAGGTGGAAAGGATGTAGAAGACTGGCTCTTCTATGGCAGTGGCCCCTGGCCTGCAATTAAAATTCTAATCCTCCATCCATAGAAGCTCTGGAATCAGATTTTAGAGCCACTAGAGTCACCCAATAAGTAGGTCTCTGGGAAAAAAAAAACAACTGATCTCTGGGATTAGACTGGCCTGGATTTTAAGCTCAGTTCAGCCACATATTAGCTCAGAGAAATGTTATAATCCTTCAGAGCATCAGATGCCTCCTCAGCAGCTTTGGAATCGGGTCCCTCTCCTGCTTCTGCATTGGGAGGCTAACGTGAGGGGGCTGCGTGAAGCATTTAGCACCGTCCTTGACGCTCTTAGACGCTCTACAACTCCTAGGCCTCCCTCAGCGTCCTCAAAAAGTGCTAAACGCCAGCCAGATGGTTTTCTAGAAGTCTTGATTTCCAGAGCTGGAAGTAACAATTTGATGCAAAAATATATGAAAAGACCTTGCAAAGTACGAGACTCTGAACAATTGAAAAGGACCCTAATTGTTACTTATTGAGAGTGGGGCTAAGAGGACAGTAGGCAGCCTCTGGGGTGGGATTCTGCCATGGAAATAGAGGGAAATAAGGTTTGATAATAAATCGGGGGCTAAGATTTATAAGATGGGGAGTTGCTAACTCCCCCTTTTTAGGACTATTTCAGGCACTTTATGCCATCGTATGTGTTTCATGGTATTGAGGAGACAGTCCTAGACTGTGATTTTCTAGAACTGTAATTTACAAATCAGATGGCTTCTTGCCAATAAACTGTAAGCCCCTTGAAGGCACAGCCCATGTTTTACAAATATTGGCTCTTCTCACAGCTCCTGGCACAATGTATCAGCAGAATGTGAGAGGTCTGGTGAATAGGTGGATGTATGGTGATAACCTTTTATTCATTAATCCAACAATTATTTATTGAGTTATCTGCTATGTGCCAGGCACAGTTATAGACACTAGGGATAAAGCAGCTAATAAAATATACAAAGTCTCTTTTGCTGACATATTGTTCACACTCTAGCTGGGGCAGGGCACATTTAATATGCCAGCTGGAGATAATTACTATAGATATTAAAAATAAAGTTTGTTGTGCGTATGCTATTTTAGAGGAGGAGTCTCTGATCAAGGGAGCAGTGGCATGAGCGAGGGCCACCTAGCTCAAAGAGTGGTCTCAACAGAGAAAACAGCAAATAACTTGAGGCAGGAATAACTCGCCAAATACGTCAAACAATGAAGCTGGTGTAATCTCAGCTTTTAAAAGAATCATTCAGATACTGGGTAGAAAATAGACTGGTGGGAGGGGGCAAAGGTGGATGCATGGAAAGTAGCAGAAGGCTATTGCAATCATTCAGACCAGAAATGATAATGGCTGGGTCTACAATGGTAGCAGTAGACATGGTGGGAACAGGTGAGTTTCTGAATATATAGATACTTCAAAGGTAGAGCTGACAGGCTTTGCTAATAGAATGGAATGAATGGAGTCCAGGATGACAATAGAGTTTTTGGCTCGAGCGACTGGAAAAACTGAGTTGCCATATAGAGATGAGGAAGATTGCAAGGGAAGCAAAACTGGGAGGAAAGATCCAGAGCTCAGTTTTGCAATGAATACTCAATGTCAACTGGAGGAAAAAAAATGGACACAGTATAGGAAGTATTCAAAACCATGAGATTGGAAGAGTTCACCAAGGTAGTGTGTGTAGACAGAGGGGAAGATGTTAGGGGATAAGCCCTGGGGCTCTGTAAAGTTTAGAGGATGTGAGGAGGATGAGCAAAGGAAACTTAGAAGAGAAGTAAGAGGAAACCATGATAGAGCAGGGTGCTGGAGGCAAGGAAGAAAATATTTCCAGGAAGAGTGAGTGAGCAGCTACTGTCAAATGCTTTTGGGAGTTCATGTAGGAAGAATTGCACATTGGATTTGGCAATATGCAGGTCACTGATGAGCTTGAAAAGAACAATTTGATGGGGGTGGGGAGGATGAAAGCCTTATTGGAATGGATTAAAAAAAGGAGGAAGATTCCATGTCAAGCCCAAGATTATAGCTAACTTTTCTGTAATGGAGAGCAAAGAAATGGGGCGGCAGCTGAAGTAGGACATGGTGTGAAGGGAGGTGTGTACACATGTGTGTCCTTAAGATGAAAGATTTACAGAGTATTTGCATGCTGATGAAAATGATCCGAGAGAGAGGAAAATTGATACAGGGGAGAGAAATTTGTGGGGGATGAATGACAAAGGGATCAGGATATCTAGTGCATGAGGGGAGAAACTGGTTATATCAAGGTTAACAAATTAGTTCATCTGGCTTTTTGTAATTAATTCAGCAATGGAAATAAGAGTGAGGGGCAAAAGGAGTTTGGTTTTAGACATTTTGTGCTTGAGATGCCTATGGAAACATCTTTTTGGAGATGATTAACAGGCATTTAGAAATAAGGTCTGAAGCTTGGTGGAGAGAGTGGGGTTGACCTTGTATCAGAGAGTTAAAAGTGGTGAAGTGGGGAAGTCCTGGAAATGGGCCAGATCACCCATAGGAGAGTGTGAAAAGCGAGTGCCAGCCACAGAATGCTGGGGGAACACAACTCTTATGGAGTGAAAAGATGTTAAGTGGAGGGAGGACACTGTTAAAGTGATCAGTGAGTTAGGATATGACCTGTCGAGCAACTTATGAATACCTTCTGGGTCTCCCTCATCAACTGTCAACATGAGCTTGGTGTGACTATCATGTCCCATTATCATTCATGACAGTGGTTCCCAGTGGTGAGCGCTGTAGATAATTTTGAGAACTCTTGTGATCCTGAGCAATTTCTCTTTTCGCCGTTGCATTCCATTACAGTTGGGGCTGACTGCTGCATGCATTCCAGACTGATGCCTTCCATGGGCACTGCGGCCCCCATCCATGTACCTTAGAGGCAGTGAAGTGCAAGATCAAAGTGCTTTCTGCTAAGCAAGTAGGATACAGCTGTTAGCCGAGAGGGGCAAGATTGGATCTTGGCAGTTTCCTTGATTCACTAAAAAATGTTTAATCACCTAAGTGTTTTTTGATGATGAGTTGGGGGTGATTTTTATCATTTAAGCCAACTCTCATCAGTCTGTGATGCATCCTGAATATAATAATTGAGAAGAAAGCAGGGACATAGGCTTTTTTTTTGGTATAGTTTGTTTTGCTTTATTTATCTGTTTGAATGATCCATTTCTGTTCTTAAAATGACCCCCATTCACCAGGAAACTGCAAACCCCCCAAGTTCATGCAGGCACAGTGGTGTTGGCACAAACTGAGTTGTCTCCATTCAGAGCACCAGTTATTACTGTGCGGACAGAGACAGGCTCTGCCCTGCTCTTCCCCAGAGCACACAGAGAGCTAGAGGTCAAACCCAGTGAGCAAGGAACCCCTGCAGAAAATGGGCAAGGGAGAGCAAGTGTATGTGGAATCTTGTGTGTGTTATTTGTCAGATTTACGACCGCTAGTAGCACTTATCAAAAGTGACGTTTATTGGGTGTGAAATGTTCTCATTTGTTAGATAACACAAGCTGTTTAGTATTAAAGCAACTTTCACACAGCACTGTCTCTTTTGTCATTAGGGACCTCCTAGGATTAATTACTGAGATCTATGCCCTGACGTTCAGATGCCTCCCGGAACCATAAACTTATAAATCACACATGAGCTGATTGCCAAGAAATTTTCCTCAAAGCCATGATCTCTCTGTGACTTGGACGAGGACAAGTCAAGTGAACAGTCAGTAGCTCACAGATGAGTGCTCCCTTGAGACCTGAGTTCCTAGTCTGAAATGCTAAGACTGTCCCTGCATCCTTCAGGCTATAACAGTGCCTTGTGTTGTCACACAGATTTTTAGCCTTTCAAAGGATTTTGTCCACAAAGAGGCTTCTTTTGATACTTATTGCATTGCTAGTGCCTGGAAAGTATCTGGCACATAGTAGGTTCTCAATACATGTTGCATGAATGAAGGCACCAGGGAGGACAGGGATTTACTTGGCTCTAAGAGGTAGATGTGCTGCTTACCTGGGAACTTGCAGGCACTCAGAGGTTGAGCTGGCTCCACAAGTCTAGTCTCTTCTTTGAATCCAACCTGTCCTCCTTCCTTTTGACTTGTTTTGTTTTTTTTAAAGATTTATTTTATTTATTTATTCCACCCCTTTTGTTGTTTGGGCTCGCTGTCTGCTCTCTGTGTCCATTCGCTGTGTACTCTCTGTGTCTGCTCATCTTCTCTTTAGGAGGCACCAGGAACGGAACCTGGGACCTCCCATGTGAAAGAGAGGCACTCAATCGCTTGAGCCACCTCAGCTCCCTGCTTTACTGTCTCTCTCATTGCCTTTCCTTTTTGTGTCTCTTTGTTGCATCATCTTGTTGCATCATCTTGCTGTGCCTACCTGTCACACCAGCTCGCTGTTTTGCTCATCTTCTCCAGGAGGCACCAGGAACCGAACCCAAGACCTCCCATGTGGTAGGTGGGAGCTCAATCGCTTGAACCACATCTGCTTCCTTTAACTTGTTCTTCTTTTCTTTTTTTGGTACATATCCCACCCCCCCTTTCTGCTTGCTCTTGCTGTGTGTCCATTCTTCTGTGTTCTTCTATGTCTGCTTCTTGTCTTTCCCCATCTTTTTTGCGGCGACGTGCTGAGTCGGCCCTCCACGCAGGCGGCTAGCCCGGCTCGTGGGTGGCTCCATTCCGTTTCACGGGTGGCTCCACTCCGTGTTTTGCTGGCAGCAGAGCTCCGTGTTTTGCAGGCTGCTCGGCTCCTTGATTTGCGGGCGGCAGCTCCGTGCTTCATGGGTGACTTGCCATGCCCGTGGTGGCTCCGCCCTGCCCATGGCAGCTTTTTTTTTTTTTGCCTTGCCCACGGCGGCTTTGCCTTGCCCATGGTGGCTTTGCCCCGCCCACAGCGGCTTGCCTTTCTCAAGGCCATCTGCCTGCTCAGAGAGGTCCCCGGGAACCGAACCCGGGGCCTCTCATGTGGTGTACTGGTGCCCTATCCACTGGGCTATACAGTCGGCCCCCTAACTTGTTCCTTAAAGCAACATTGTTCAGGCTTCTGGCTCCCAAGATCCCCAGAGCGCCTCCTCTTCTATCCATTTAAACATAACTCCTTTAGGGTAGTGATAAAAACAATCAAGCCTCAATTGTAAGGAAGGTTAGTGGGCATTCCAAAATTATTTAGAACAAAGCCAGAGTTGACACAAAAGGGAAAATGTACCTACCAAGTGACAAAACACTAATCTGTGGTACAGGAAAAGGCATCTGTTTTAGTCAGCCAAAGGGGTGCTGATGCAAAGTACCAGAAATCTGTCGGCCTTTATAAAGAGTATTTATTTGGTGTAGAAGCTTACACTCACAAGGCCTTAAAGAGTCTAATTCAAGTTTACTTCCTCTACAAAATCTGTTGCCATGTGTAGAAGCAAGATGGCGAGCGATCTCCCCTGGTCTCTCCTTCCTTCTTCCTCTTAAATCTCCATGGTCCCAGCTTCTTCTGATCTCAGCTGTAGGCTGGCATAGGGCTCATCTTTTTTTCCTGGGGCTTTAGCTGTTTGAGCCTTCTCCTTTCTGTTGTATGGCAGGACTGAAATGACTAAGTTCTCTCCTCTTCCATGTCTTCTTTAGTGAGGGACCGTTTATATAGTCCACTAAGGGGGCAGGGAACCAACGCTGGGTTACACCCAAGTGTCATAGTTGAATCAAAGCCCTAATCTTAACATAATTTAATCAAAGATATTGCAGCTGAATCTAAGAGGAGCATACCAGTTTACAAAACAGTCCTTATCTTTTTGGAGGTTCATAAATCAACTCAAACTGCCAACGTATCTAAAATGCTACGAGAGGAATTAGGGAGGACATTAGGAAGAATTGTTATGGGCCTCTACAAATATTGATGTGCATTGGAAAAGTGGCTGAATCTTCTATATTGCATATCCACTTCGTGCAAGAGGGTAAAAATACCACACCCAAGAACATGGGACTGTACAACACAGTGAACCCTGTTGAAGACGATGACTGCGGTTAATAGTACAAATACAAGAATGTTCTTCCATGAACTGGAACAAATGTACGTCACTATTACAAGGTGTTCATAACAGGTGGTGTGTGGGAAAAAATACACCGAATGCGAATTATGGACTATATTAACAGTAATATTTTAATATTCGTTCATCAATTATAACAAAAGTACCAAACCAATGCTGAGTGTCAACAATAGGGGGTATATGGGAATGTTGTGGTTTTTATATGGTTTTTATGTAAACTTACAACTTCTCTAATTAAAAAAATGTACCACATCCAAGGTAGTCCAAAGACATGTGGATTCACTCTTCGAAGTGTATCTTTCCTCCAACGCCATCCATCAAGCTAGTCCAAGATGCTATCGCCTCCCAGCTGATGCAAACTGGCTTCTGTATTTCTACGCTTGCCCTAAAATATCCCAGAGCTACTGCTTAAAAGTTCTCAACGGCTTCCTGTGCACTTAGGATAAAATTCTAACCTGACCTGGAAGGCCCTACGTGATCAGACCCCAGACCACCTTCCCAATCTCAAGGCTTCCATCCTTCCTTTCCCTATCGTCACCCAAGCTGGCCTGCCTCCAGACCACGGATGTGCCAAGCTTTTCCTGCCTAAGGACCTTTGCACATGCATTTCCCTCTGCCTGCAATGTGACTCCTCTCACCTTTCACATTCTTCTTCTTTTTTTAGGAGGTACTGGGGATTAAACCCAGGACCTTGTACATGGGAAGCAGGCTCTCAGTTACAGAGCTACATTTGCTCCCTAATCAATGAGAGTTTTTTTTTTTTTTTTTTTTTTTT
>PVKH010045263.1:0-10532 GCA_004027955.1 Chaetophractus vellerosus | reverse complement strand
CCATCCAGTCTACCTGTGAACTAAAAGGTAAGTGGAGAAGGTATTCACTGAGGTGAATGCCAAACCATGCCATGCTGACATGGTTGGATTTTTCAACTCAGCATATTACTTACGCTTCTTTCCTGTATTCCTGACTCTATGAACCATGACTTTCTACTCGTAAAATCATAGTTACCTCTACAATAACCAAGATAATTGGCTGGATTTGGGGATTTTAGAAGAAGGAGGAGGCAAGGAGGGATCAGAGTATTTGAGTAACTAGGTTGCACTCCTGAGGGAAGCAAGAGGAGGAACAGGTTTTGGGAAAACAGCTAAATTTATTTGGACATGCCCAGTTGAAGAGTCTTTAGAACATGGGTGCAGAGATGCTTAGTATATGTTGAAGCTCTCAAAGAGGAGTTCAGGATAAGCTTTGGATTTGGATGTTTCAGGGAGAAATAAAATTTGAAGCCAGAGAAGTAGGTTACATTTTTCAGAGTTTCTTAACCTTACAAAATAAGACTTACCACACAATTCCCTGAATGAGTCAGAAATCCTTTCTTCTACTCATATCGCAGATATGAACCTGGAATTACCAGGGAAAGCACTTTCTTTGCTGGGGTTGAACCTAATCAAGTTTCCTGAAGGTCATTTCCTCATTATGATAAAGAAAGCATTATCCAATGTACCTATCTTTTCTGGAGCCTCATTCCTACCAAATCTCTCATGCTGTCGGGTGGCCAGAAAATATTTTGTAGTAGACTCTGGGTCATGCAACTGAGGGAAATTTTCCTACCTCAGCAAATTGTACCAGTTCAACTTCATTTGTGAAGCTTTCTCCCAGTGCCCCCCTTTTAGAAATCTAATCTAAAACATTTCTAGACAGTTCAGCAGTTAATTGTTTATTTCATGTATGAACTTTCTCTCTTCTCTGCAGACAAATAACCTACAAGCCAAACCCAGATTATTATCTCTTTCCCTTCATTCTATAGCTTCCCCACATTCAGAAACACTCATGGCCACATTTAATATTTTAGTATCCCCTTTTCACAAAACACAGGACTGAAGCACAAAGAATTTTGGAGGCTTCAATTGTCACCCAGAAGAACCTACCAGGTATAACCTAGCGGTTTTTCTTGATGCTTATTCAAGGACACAGTGACCCAGAGCTGGGCTTCAGGTTTCAAGCTCTCCCTTAAGGTCCAAGTTCTTCTCAGTGGTGCTCAGATGCTAAAGATCTAATTCCTGTTTGCAAGGACCAGTAACACCCTGTCCCCATTGCCACAAACTGCAAGGTTAGAGATGTGATTTTGTCTCTTACCCAACTTCTGTCCAGTTCTCTAGCTCCTTTTGCTCTTGTCAGTCCTATCTTTTAGAATTTGAGCTTTGGATCTGTCCTTTTTCAAGAAATTTTTCAAGAAATCTTGAGGCCGTGTTTCCTGCAGACATACACAGCCCTTTGAGAATCTTTGACCTTCTGTAATTTACATATCAGTGTGGTCAATCATTCTACTGTTCATCAACAGCCATCCCTCTCTACTTTGGGAATTACTTTGCCTCCTATTAGTACTTGGTTCTTATTCAGTGAAATGTCTTTGGAAGTGACAGTGATTATCCAGATAGTAGAAATTCTACTTCATTGCTCCACTTTCACTGCTGCATTTGTCCATGGGGGTTCCTGAGTGAGGATAATTGGAGCATACTAATTCTACCTATCTAACACACCCTAGATCTACCAATCTCCAACAGATATGCAGCATGAATGAGGAATAAACCTCTGCTGTTTTCATCCATAGAGGTTTTGGAATTACTAGTTACTATAGGGTAAACTAGCCTACCCTGATGAATGAAATTACCTTGTGATCCCTGCACACTCCTATTACATTTACTGGCTTATTTATCACCTCTGGTGCCAGCTGATTACCAGTGTGGAGGCTGAATGTTGCAGTGCTCAGTGAATCCCTTGCTTTGCCTGCTTGACTAAATCTTTGCACAAAGGATTTGACGTAATGGGGAGAAGAGTTTTCTTGAAATAAGAGCTGCAAATACTATAATCAGTTTGTTCCTGGTTAATTCTTAAAAATAGGATTGAGGTTGAATCAATCTGAGTGACATAAGATGAGTCTTCCTGAAAGCAAGGGGATGGACTGAGTCTGATTATAAATGAAAATTCTGTTATTTAACAGAGGTCCTGTTGAACAGCAAACCTCTAATAGAATGGCTTGGCATTGCAAAACAGTAAACAAATTTTGCTAGACTTAGGGAAATATTTGTGCGATTTTTGTAAGGTAATTAATGTGGAGACATTATTTCAATAAGATGAATGTTAAACGATACAAATAATTAAAATCAGTGTAACAAAGATGACAAAAGTATGTTTGAATGCATGCTTCAGGGAACCATGGGAAACCTGTAGCACGCTTGGAGAGCTCCTTTTGCATTGGAACAGCAATGCCCTCCATATGAAGTAGCCTTCAGGAATTCTGCCAAAGATATTGGCCACTTGAATTCACAGAAAAGGAAATGGACTGATGTACCATCTAATGTCATGCCTGGGAGGATTAAAGGATAAAATTAGCTCATGTCCTGATGGAATAACCAATTTCCTTCAGTAAAACAAGAAGGAGCAACTCTGTGACACTGAGATACATAGCGATCTATTATGTCTTATCCTGGCATGTTTCCCTGATGAACTTGGAATATGTTTCTGTGTAAAAACAACACTCTTAAGATAACCTTCCAGGATCCTAAAAATCAAGGGAGGATGTAATAGGAATTGTGTTGTGAGCTGCTCAAACATGACAGTGCTAAAATTTTCACAACAATTTTTGTTTAAGTACCAAAGGACCCAGAAGCTTTTGATTCCTTTAAAAAGAAACACTATTTATAATTTATTTTTTAAAGGTACCAATTTTAAGGTATAACTCTGAGAATTTGACAAAAGCACATACTTATATGACTATCACCCAATAAAGATAAAGAATATTTCCACCATCCCAGGAAGTTCTCTCCCATCCCTTTGCTGTTAATATCTATCCACCTTCCACAAGCACTATTTTGATTTCTATCACCATAAGTTAGCCTTACCTGCTCTAGACATTCATATGTTAATTATCTGGTGTCTTCATTACCTAGGGCTGCCAAAAGCAAGCACCACAAACTGTATGGCTTAGAACATCAGAAATTTATTGTTTCACAGCTCTAAGGTTAAAAATCTGAAGCCAAGGGGCCAGAAGTGTCATGCTTCCTCTGAAGTCGGTGGGGTTCTGGTGGTGCTTTGTAAACAATCAACAGGACTCTGGTTTATAGCATAACTCAATTTCTGTCTCCATCACATGTCTGTCTTTTCACTCTATCTGTCTGTGTCCAAATTTCCTCTCCTTATAAGGACACCAATCATATTGGATTAGGACCCAACAAAGATCAAAGATTCCAAATAGGATCACATGTACAAGACCAAGGGTTAGGACTTGGGCATAGCTTTGGGGGCAACATAATTCGATCCATAACATATGGCACACACGATATTGTGTGGCTTCTTTCTCTCAACATAATATTTCTGAAATTTCTCCATGTTGTTGAGCATATGCACAGCCCATTCATTTTTTTCTTTCTTTTTTCCTTATTAGAAAAGTTGTGGGTTTATAAAAATAATCATGCATAAAATACAGGATTTCTATATGCCACCCTAGTAACTTGCATTGGTGTCCTTATTATTGGTGTGGAACATTTCTCACAATTGATAATAGCACATTTTTTAAATTGTACTATGACCTATAGTCCATGGTTTAACTTAAGGTTCACTGTTTATGTAGTGAACTTCCATGAATTTTTGAAAAATTTTATTCTATTACCATGTATTCAATTTAACACTTCCCCTTGTAATCATATTCATATATACATTTCGGTGCTATTAATTATGTTCATTCATTTATGGAGGAGGGGGAGAGGTACAGGGTATTGAACCTGGGACCTAGCACATGCAAAGCAGGTGCTCAACCACTGAGCTACACCTGCTCCATTGTTCATTCATTTTTACTGATCAGTAGCATTCAAATTAGACTATAGGCTTTTGTGCCTAACATACATTACTTGAAATATTTAGATATGTTTGGGCCAAATTCCATGATGGGGAAAGTGGTTGATTGGTTGGTTTTACCACAATTGTGGGGCCCTGTCAGGCTGTCTTTCTGAGCCACAGTGCCACTCAGGCACTTTGCTGAAGGAGAAGCAAGGATCCAGACTGTTGCGTGTGGGTGCCCAGAAGGCCAAAAGAGCAGAGTTCATTTCTGAGAATGAAAGCTTTTCAGTGCATGTGGAAAGGAAAATCCTGGGCCTCTGGGCTGAGAACTCAGGTTAGAGACAGTAGCAGAGGCCAGATCAAGAAGGTCCAGCTCTGCAGTTTGCAGTGAGGGCAAGGGCTTTTAAAAAGAGGATTAACATGACAGTGCTACATTCTAAAGAAGAAGCCTCTAATTATAATATGGAAAAGAGATAAGAGGAAGGCACTGGGGAAAGAATGGAAGTGGGAGATTAAGTGCACTAATAGTCTTGGCAAGATTTGTAGAGGGCCTGAAATTGTGGGAATGGAGAAAGGGGACTGATCTGATTTGAAAACAATCAAGAAGTTAGAATTATTAGGACTTGATGACTCACTGTATTTGGGGGTTTCATCGCTCTCTTTGTCTATTCCTGTGCCAATGCCATACTGTCTTAATTAGTTAACTCTAAAGTATGTCTTGAATTCAGATGGTGTAAATCCTCCAACTTTGTTCTTCTTCAAAGTTGAATTGTCTAATTTATGTCCTTTGCATTTCCATATATGTTTTGCATCAGCTTATCAATTATGAAAAATTTTATGCTAATATATTTGGCAACTTTGATAAAATGGACAAATGTTAGTGGGAAGAAAACACTTTCAAAAACAGATGCCAAAAGAAATAAAAACTGTATATAGCCCTACCAATGACACTGATCTCACAATCATAAAGTCTGCCCCACAGGACTGTTCACAGGTCATTGACAGCTCTGTATTAAACGTCTGCTAGATTTCAGATTTCACCAGTGAATCTGAATTGGACGATTTCTTGGTGAGAAGAGTTTCAATTATGAATTCAATGCCTTTAATAGCTTTAGGGCTACTTAAATTCTATTTCTTTCTGTGTCAGTTTTAGTAGATTTTATTTTACAAGTAGTTGTACATTTTATTTAAATTGTTGTATTTATAAGCATAAAGTTCATCAAAACATCCCATTATCCTTTTAATGTCTCTAGTATCTATTGTGAGATACTCACTTTTATTAATGATATTGGTAATTTGTATCTCCTTTCATTTTCCTTGATCAATCTGACTTGGATTTCTGCTCCTTTGTATTCCTTTTCTTCTACTAACTATTCTTCTAACATTTTAAGGTAGAAGCTTAACTCTTGATTTAATGCTTACTTCTTATCTAATATGTTCTAATATGTTATCTGTTATGCTTCATATTATATTATGCTTTACCATTAGGACTGTAATAAAATTGACCTGATTTATCTCTGTTAACACTTTTATCTTGGGCTTAATTTGCTTTTTTTTTCAGTATATACTGAGAGATGGAACCCAGAAATATGCATTTTATCCAAAAGTTCCCTGGGGGGCAGGTGTGGCTCATGCAATTGAGCACCCACCTCCCACATGAGAGGTCCTAGGTTCAGTTCCCGGTGCCTCCTAAAGAAGACAAACAAACAACAAGCAGACAATGAGCAGACATCATGCAAAAACAACAAGCAGACAATGAGCAAAACAATAATTAGAAATTAAAATTTCCAAAATTTGCAAACACTTTATACCAACCAAGCAACAACTCCCCCTCTCCATTCCTCCCATTCCTTGGTAATCAGCAATCTACTTTCTGTCTTTCTGAACTTGATATTTCTAGATATTTCATATAAGTATAATCAAATAGTGTCTATTTGTATATGCCTTGCTTATTTCACCCAGCATAATGTTTTCAGGATTCATTCATGTTGCAGTGTTGCAGAAATCTGATCCCAAAAAACCCAAACAGCACTCGGAGGAGCGGAGGAACACAATTTTATTACGCACAGGCCCAAAGAAGTCAGTCTCAAGATTCTGGGCCCCGGGCCTTGATTTTCATGAGTTTATATAGGGATTTTATGCGGGCACATTCTTAAGCAAGTAGGCAGTCAGGGTTTACAAAAGCCAGCGGGCTGCATAATAGGCGGGTGGAATTTCCCACCTGGTCAGGAGTATGCAGGCAGTCAGGGAGGGGTTCTGCTAACCAGAATGCAGGCTTCAGTTATGCATATTGAGACACAGGTGGGCATTCCTTATCAGCAGCATATCTCAAAACTATTCCTTCTTATGACTGAATAATATTCCATTGTATGTGTATGCCATATTTTGTTTATCCATTCATCTATTAATGGATACTAAAGTTGTTTCCAGCTTTTGGCTATTGTGAATAATGTTGCTATGAACATTGGTGTACTAGTACCTGCGTGAGTCCCTGTTTTCAAATTCTTTGGATATATACCTAGTAGCTGAATTGCTGGGTCATATGGTAATTCTACATTTACTTTTTGAGGAACCTCCCTACTGCTTTCCACAGTAGCTGCACCATTTTATATTCCTACCAACAATGCCTGAGGGTTCAACTTCTCTGAATCCTCTCCAACCTTTGTTATTTTCTGGGGTTTTGTTTTGTTTTAAATAATAACCATCCTTGTGGGTGGTTTCCCTTTTGGCTAGTGATGTTGACCATATTTTCATGTGCTTGTTGGTTATATGGGGATCCTCTTTAGAACACAAAAGTCTTTTAAGTACTTTGCCCATTTCTTTAATTGTATTGTTTGACTTTTTGTTATTGGGTTATGAGAGTTGGTTAAATATTCTAGACAGTAAACCTTTATCAGATATATGATGTGCAACTATTTTCTCCCATTCTTTAGACTTTCTCATTGCTTTCTTAATAATGTTCTTTGATGCAAAAAAAGTTTTAAATTTTGATAAACTCAAATTTTTCTAGGATCTGTCAGACCAGCCTCTACTTGCAACCCCATTTTTGGAGGATGCCCACCCTGGCCCCATCAGTCACTAACAAGATGTGGCTTGCCTTTACTATAGCTCTGATATTTCCACAACCACAGTCATGAGATTTTGCCCAATTTTACCATAGGCAAAATCTTTCTCACTCTTAGTGTTCTATGGTATATCTTTTCCAACCTTCTACTTATAGCCTGTTGGAAGATTTTCAGTCAATAACTTTTCAATTTTTCTGTTCCATTCTTCTTCCTTTTTTTCTAGGACATGTAGGTTGGCTCCTTAATAATGTTCAATATGTCATTGAAAGCTGTTATATCTTTTATTCCTCTTTGCTTCAGCTTGGATGATTACCGTTGACCTATCTTCTATCCAATCAATTTTTCTCTTATGGTGCTTAAACCATTGTCAGTCTTGTCCAGTGAATTTTATATTTCAGATTATTTATTTCTTGTTCCAGGATTTCCATGTTTATTAGTTCCAGTCTCCACAAGCCCTCTAAAATCCCCAGTTACTCATCTCTTCACCATTAAATGTATCTTCTCCTGTAGATTCTTTAATGCTTTTATCAGAGTTATCTTAAATTCCTTTCCTAATTATTTCAAAATTTGGTTTATTTGTGAGACTCTTTCTATTGGTTAATATATCTCTTGGCTATGAGTCATATTTTCAAATTCCTTTAGATGTGTTGTAATATTTGATTGCACATTGTATATTGTGTCTAAAAGAACAGTATGTACAATAGAAAAAGGTATTATATACATATACACACATGTATTATATTTTATCATATCATATCACATTGCAATTTATATTACATATTATATACATTTTCTCAACGAGGAACATCATTTCTCCTGTTAGTCAGATTGAGAGGTTGATCAATTTGATATAATCATGAGTTTAGCTGTTTTTCAGAAATATTGTGGCTTTAATCCCTCCGACAAGGCCATAGAATTCAAGTGCTGCAAGTCTATGGTGTTGTCTCTGCTTTTCATTCAAGCTCCAACTGCCTGCACAGCCATTTCAGCTTATTGTCACTGATCTTAGCAGATGTTGAATCAGGTTGGGTTTTAGTCGCAAATTCAGTTAGACTCAGTTTTCTCTAATATCAGATATTCTGAATGACCTCTTTCAAACCTCTTTCCAAGTCTGCACCAGGACCAAATATTGCCAAACTGCCAGACCACAAATCTGCAAGATCCTGAGTCTGCTTGACCTCCAAACTTCAAGACTGCAAGACTTCGAAATGTGGAGTCTGGCAGATTTCAAGACTATTAGACCTCACATATCATGAGACTTGCAAGACTTCGAGACTTTGTACTATGAGACTGAGAGTACAGTGTAACACTTCAAGTTTTGAATCTGCAAAACTCTGAGACTGTGAGACTTTGAGATTGTGCACAAGGGTGTTTGCAGAGTATGAAATTATCAGTCAGTGAAACTTTGAGACCACAAACTTTTCCTATCACAAGATTTGAAACTTTATGACTGCAAGGCTGAAAAATTACCAAGATTGCAAGTCTGAGAGATTGTTATTACTTGCCAGAGTAATCTCTGGATTTGGGGCTTTTCCAGATTCAAATCCAATATTCAGGCTCATAGGTTTGGAGAAAGTTTGTCTGATTTCTCCTCCTTTGAACAAAACCATCTTTCTCTGGCAGGTGTGCTTCTTAACTTCTTCCAACCTGAGCAATCTTCTGTTCTTTGCTCACTTAGGAGGATGTGTCCCTCTGAAGTTTTTGCTAGATTTTAGTAGTTTTAGATTTCTCTGTGTCTTTAGATCCTCACTGGGGGAATTTTTTGCTTATCCAGTGATTATTTGTTATTTAGGCAACAGTGAAGATCTTTTACATCCTTCTACATCCTCACTGGAAGCAGGACTCTACTAGAGCTACCGGAAGAGGTGAGAGATATGGGGAAGCGTGTCAGCTTCAATTTGTTCCTCCAGATCCAATCTCCTTTTCCCCACCTGCTGTGTTCCTTTGCCCTTTGACTTCTGTTAGGTTCAGCCAGTGAAGCGCACTGGTAGGATATTTGAGGAAAGGAGGGAAAATAAATTGTAGTACTTATTAATTGGCTCTCTCCCTGCTGAGTTGCCAAAAGGTAGATGAGTTCCTCAAATGTTATGATCGCTATTAGGTATCCCTCTCAACAGTGCTCTCCCTGTCTCTGCCTCAGGGACCACCTCTGCTGTTACTAACTCCAGGGAACTATCCTCTCTCTTGTGGTTACCTAGACCTACCCACACTCTTGTAAACAGGCTGGTTATCAAACTCTCCTCGCATTACCCAATTTCAAAGTGCCCTTTGTATCTCACTAAGCAAACTTGAATGACTTGGGAGTTTTCAAATAGCACATCCTGGAGTTGATTGTACATAAGATGAGATGAGCAGCTGGAGCAGAATCGCAGACCTAGAGCCCTTCAGATAGAAAGGCGGTTTCAGAGTGGAATGACTACAGTTGGCATGATTGCTGAGAGCAGACTGATGGAAAACCCAGAGAGGAACAGTGGTTACCCAGGGATTTTGCAAGTGTTAGCATGTGAACCTTGTGTACAGAAGAAATTGAAGGTGTCAGAGCAGTTCAGTGGAATGATTCGGTGAGAAAGGGACATTTATATAGCTCTATCCCTTACTACCCATTACTTGGAAGGATACAACTTTGATATTTCAATGGATGCTGAAAATCATGTATTTTTTTTTCCTTTCCCTTTTGGTATATTAAAAATAATATTACTTTAGCTGAAGAACCCTTTGTTCTTTAGCTAAAATCTTGAGGGGAAGCCCAATGTATAAAGCACGTAAAAATTAAACCTCTTCACCTTGACAGGGAAAGAGAAAGTGTGTGTCTGAGGCCTCTCCCACTCATACCCTCTACAGTGGTCTCTGAAGGAGCACCTCAGAATTTTTGGCCAATATCACCTGGAGAAACAACTGGTGAATGTTGTCTTAGAGCTGAAATTTCAAAGATCTGTTATGAGAGAAAAATAGACTCTTCAAAGTGGAACCTGGAAGCTTGGCAATAGATGTGACTTTGAAAAACAAAAGTACATAACAGCGATGTCAATATATTCAACGAAAGTTTCATTTTGGTCTTATCTTATGCCCAGCACAATACTAAATGGAGATGCAAAGCCATGTTCCTGCTCTCAGGAAGCTCAAAATCCAATAGATAGCAGTCAAGTAAATGACATGGATCACACTTATGATCCAGTGTGGTTGTATCATTAAAAAAGAGGTCATCATTAGAACTGATAAGGCATGAGAATTGTCCCATTGCCCTTTGGAGTACAGGACACAGATCAAACTTTGAAAACTCCTTGGTTAAATGCTTAGAAACTATGAGGTAGGCCTGGATTTATGTTTCTTTGCCTACCTTCAAATTATACTCAGTGTAAGAGATATAGCAGATGGGTGAATTCCCAACTACCATATTTGTCAACCTTGAAAATAAGTACAAACAGTTCACCAGCACACATTCATTTTTTTGACCAATGCCTCCTTCC
>PVKH010045262.1:0-10520 GCA_004027955.1 Chaetophractus vellerosus | reverse complement strand
ATACGTAACAAAAATAAATAAATAAATAAAAATAAAAAATAAAGAAAGTAGTACTTTGTGTTTTTCTCTCTCAAATTAATATTATCTCCCTGGCATTGAGGGATTACTACCAAGCACCGACTAACAATGCAACTGGAAAAAGACCTTGACCAAAAGGGGGAAAGGGTAAAGACAAATGCCTGTTTATATGGCTAAGAGACTTCAAAGTTAGTCAGGAGGTCATTCCAGAGGTTATGTTTATGCACGTCTCAGCAGGATCTCATTGACTGCCAAAGTATATATTGCCTCAAATAGCAGAGACATTCAGACACTATAGGGAGGGCAGACAGCTCAGGAGTTTGGTGCCCTACCAGTGGGCCCTACTTGGGAACTTATGCTCCCCAGTGTGACAGAGTTGGACTCAGTTGTGGTTTCCCTACACATGGCTCTTCTGCCCCTTCTATTTGAACCTAGAGTTAGTACTGGAGTTGGTATGTTGGGCTGTCCATGTGTCAGCTGGGCCCTGAATCTCAAAAGAGTTGCAACATCTATTCTCTAGTTCATTGGACTCACCCAGGACAACTAACAAGGAGATGGTGATGGGCAATGACCATCCCAAGGAACAGAGAGAGTCTGCAACTGCAAGCAAGATAGTCCCATCCATCTGCCCCATGGGATCTAAGCCCCCTTTCAATTAGAGATGGAGTGGACATCACCATCTCAGAATCGTCAGAATTGGGGGATAAACTATGGGCTAGGGTAGACTTACCGGTATTCTACTACAGACTTATTTTGATCCTAGCAATGGAAGAACTTACATCATTGCTATGGAGGCAGTGGCCACTGGAGGTTCTGAGGGCAGGGAGAGGGAAAAACAAGTGTAATATGAGGGCATTTTCGGGACCTGGGAATTGTCCTGTATGACACTGCAATGACAGATACAGGCCATTATATATCTTGTCATAACTTACAAAATTGTGTGGGAGAGGGTATAATCTACAATGTAAACTATAATCCATGCTTAGTGGCAATGCTCCAAAATGTGTTCACCAATTGTAACAAATGTATTGCACTAATGAAGGATGCTGTTAATGTGGAAAAAGGTGGGAGGAGTGGGGAGTGGGGCATATGGGAATCACCTATATTTTTCATGTAGCACTTATATAATCTAAGTATCTTTTTTAAAAAATAAAAAACTACATGAAAAAATTTAATATTAGAATCATTGATTGTAGATGTTTAATAATGTCAACTGAGTAAAAACACTAATGCTCATGCCTCCATGGGCTTGTGATAACTACATACACCAATCGAAAAATGACAAGGCAGGATATAAGTGTCAAATGTGCCAAGTCGACATTGCAATTCAACAGGCATTTCTTAAGTGCCTATTTTGTGTGCTAAGTAAAAATAAGAAATGTGTTCTGGTGTGGCTAGCATTTAAGCTGGCCCTTAAAGGAGAACCTGGATTAGAATTCCAGTGGGCAGAGAAGTGGTTGATGATATTTCCATTGTTATTAATTACTTTATATAGAGTATTATTTAATATTAAATACTCTATGTACAAATTAGCAAAAACTTAAAAATAACCATCAGCAAATGCACACAAAAAACTGAATAGCTTTTTGTAGGTATTTGGCTACAGAAAAAGATGATTCTTAAAGAAAAACAGTGGGAAAGTAGCTTGGGGCCAGGTTTCAAAAGGGTTCCTAAAATCAGGCTAAAAATTTGGATTTTAATCTATAGATAATAGAGAATCTACTGAAGTTTCTCCCAAGAGAGTGACAAGACCAATGCAGGTGTTTCTAGGAAAATGCACCTGGGAACAGTACACAGAATTAAAGAGGAATGGAGCAAGGGTAGAAGCAAGGAAGCCAGTGGTGAAGATATTGCAACAGTTAGGCCATCAAGGATGAAAAGATATGGACTGGGATGGTGGTGAATCTATCAAAAAGAAATAATGGAAAAGAAAACAATTAATGAAGCATGTCTCCATTAAACAAATGTTTATTGAGCACTCATTATATGCCAAACTGAGAAATCATGGTGAATAAGACAGAAATAGTCCGTCTCCTCCTGGAATCTACACTCTAGGAGAAAGATTAAATAGCCATACTAGTGATGATATAGAGACAGCTGGGGCAGTAGGATAGCTTAAAGTCAGAGAGATGGGAGGTAGAGAGGCAGTATTCCCAGGATCTGGAATGGAGCAAAGGCCCTGACACAGGAAGAATCTTGGCAAGCAAGGTAACCCAGAATGAGTGACAGGGCAAAAGGTTAGAAAGAAGGACAGGCACCTGCTCCTGTCCCATAAGATCCTGCAGGCTCTGCTAAGAGCAGCTGAAAGTCAGTGAAAGGGTTAAGCAGGGGATGATAAAGCCCAATTGCACTTTTAAATACTCCCTGGATGCTGTGTAGATGGAGAACTGACGGAAGGGGCATCAGCAGTTGTGGGTAGATGTGGTAGATGGGTTACAATGCTACTGCACTCATCCAGGATAGAACGACAGAGTTCTCTGTTCTAGACAATGAGTTTGAGTCTGATAGGTCAAAAAGTGAAAAATCTGCAATAGGCAGGTAGAAATGGACAAATGAAACAGTTTGGGACATGAAAAGGAGGATGGAAATATAAATTTAGATTAATCAATTCAAGCCAAGTTTCCACAAATGGTTACTAGGTGCCAGGTGCTCTGCCAGGCAGGAAGAACACAAAGGGCAAGGGACCCTGACTTGAGGGAGCTGGATGCCTGATGTAGACGTGATCTGTGAACAATGAAAATGACCTGGAAACAAACTCTGGAGCAAAGAGAAAGAGCTGCAGCTCAGAAAAAGGAGTTCTAGTCTACCTGGAGCAGAGCTAAGTGAATATGAATGAACATGGTTATTAGCTGATTATGTAATTACATGATTATATAATTCCCAACTCCTCTAGCATTTCTTGTGATCATTTAAGCAATGTTTACTTTTCAGGTGCTTTCCTAGGTCCACTGTGACACATTAGGAGGAACAAAACAATGGTTCTCACATGGTAGTGCAATAGTTTACCAATCCCTGCAGATTTTGATTCAGTATGTTTAGAGTACAGACCCAGAAAGAGCAGTTTTAAAACTCCATAGGTGACTGTATAAGACAGTAAAACCTCATGTAAAACACGAATATTAATATGGGTGATATTGCATATATAAGACTGTTTTTACAAAATATAAATACAAATATACTAGAGAGAAGGAAAAAGAATAGCAGCTATGTATGCCAGGAAAGGCACAGAGAGATTGAGAGGTGATAAGTTTTGTTTGGTTTTTTTTTTTGCTTATTATTATTATTGGAATAATGAAAGTGTTCTGGGTGCACAAATATGTGATTATACCAAAAACCACCAATTGTACTCTTTGGATGGACTTATGCTTTATTAATATGGATGAATAAAACTGAAAAAAAAATTTTTAACTTCCCAGGTGAATCTAACAGATTTAGGATCCACTAGAATAAAGAATCTGTAAATGAGAGAATCAAGGGGGTTTAGACAAACTCCATGTTGCCAATGAAAATGTATTAGACCATTACCGAGCTGGAAAGGACCACAGTAGTTAT
Source organism: Chaetophractus vellerosus (assembly GCA_004027955.1). Lineage (NCBI taxonomy): Eukaryota > Metazoa > Chordata > Mammalia > Cingulata > Chlamyphoridae > Chaetophractus > Chaetophractus vellerosus. The sequence goes on along the minus strand of PVKH010045262.1, from coordinate 6,950 downwards.
TTGACCCAATGTGCTGACTTTTCTGCTAAGGAAACTGAAGTCAAGAAAGATTCCAAGTTTTTCCAAGGCAACTGAGCTGGTTTATGGCAGACCCTGGACTAGAACTCCTGGTCCACTGTACCTCATCTCTTAGCATCATGCAGGATGGGCTCTCCATCCAGCCTGTACCACAGCCCCATGCCTTCTATCCCTCAAGTAATCCCAGTCTCAGGTCTCCAGTCTCAGATTTTTTTCAAAATCTTTTAGGTTTATTAGAGATGAGGTGGCCCAACTGAGCCTTTAAAATCCCACAGATAGTTTTACTTCAAGCTAATTAAGCACTGATTCTTGTCTTCTGATCTTAAAACACCCATGCTATTGATGTATGGATTCTCCCCGCCCCCTGTCTCCAACCACCACATGTCTTTTCATGTATTGGTTTATTCTGGAGGCTTTATTAGTTATACATGTGTCAACATCACTATGTCTGTGATGAGTCAATTCAGGTCATTAGTGCATGGTGATATAATATGAAGGCATATTTTAACATTTTGATTTAGAATTTGAGGCTCTGTAACAACACAGTCTTGGCCAATTCCCAGGTGGGAAGGCTTCTCTTTGTAGTCCCAATGAGATTCCATTCACTGGAGGTATTTCCTGTTAGAAAGCTACAATATGGTGATTTCTATATTACATAGAAGATCAGCATGGACTATTCCAATGATTATGAAGGAGTTCTCTTTTTTTCCCTCCATTATTGTGTTAAATACAGAAAATTAAAGGAGACTTTATAAGGTTGTTAAATATGAAAAATTAATGGAGGATAATACATGATGTCAACTTACAACAAGCATTCTGGAAAAATGCAGGATACTACTGTTGCAAAATAAAACAGTAGCTAAGATTTGTTAATGATGACCTTTTGTTTCAATCTTATCTCACTCGTAACTTTATGACTTAGTATAGTTTTAAAGCAATTGAATCTTTATGTAAGAATTTAAAAAGCCTTTCCTGAAATGAAAAAACCCACTGTAATCGTCCTGCCATCAAGTGTTCAAAGTTCTGACTTAGATATTGATGAACTGACTGCAAATCACAGACATTTTTTTAAAAATCCCCATCAAGTTATACAGCAAAGGAATGCTGATCATCAGGCTCCATAACCTAAATAAATGCATGAGGTGGTGGTGATTTAAAAGTACTTTAGGGCCCGGCTAGATAGCTCAGTGGATAAGAGCGCGCTGGGGTACCACATGGGAGGCCCCGGGTTCGGTTCCCGGGGACCTCTCCGAGTGGGCAGACGGCCTTGAGAAAGGCAAGCCGCCATGGGCGGGGCAGAGCCGCCGTGGGCAAGGCAAAAGGCCACCACGGGCAGGGCGGAGCCCCCACGGGCATGGCAAAGTCACCCGTGAAAAGCGGAGCTGCCGCCTGCGAACTGCGGAAGCCGAGCAGCCCGCAAAAAACATGGAGGACTGCTGCCCGCAAAACATGGAGTGGAGCCGCCCGTGAAAACGGAATGGAGCCACACTTGAACGGAGCGAGCAGCCGCCATGGAGGGCCGACTCGGCGCGTCACCGCAAAAGACGGGGGGAGACAAGAAGCAGACATAGAAAAACACAGAAGAATGGACACACAGCAAGAGCAAGCAGAAGGTGGGGAGATATGTAATAAATAAATTTTAAAAATCTTTAAAAAAAAAAAAAAAGTACTTTAAATTAGGTTCATGACCTACCTACTGATTTACATGTAAAATCTTTTGGCTTGCCCCGTAATTGAGATAGTCTTAGTGTGGCAAATGCAATTTTTAATATATTACTTACAGTTCAAATAAATAATTTCAACAGCAGATAATCACTTCACAGTATAAATTATGTTATGAGAAAACTTAATATGTAAAGTATTATCTTTATGTAAAAGAGAAACCAAAGAAGATTCTTATTTTTGTTTACTTGTCTATCCATGCACAAACCAACTTCTTGAGAAACACCACTGAATTCCAGATCAAGAAAAGTATATTTCTAGGAAAGACAAATTACTCCTTTCCCTGAACACATAATGCACAGACATACACACAAGTATGAATAGAACAATCTGAGGAAAACATGTTGTTTTTTTTGTGCGTTTATTTTCTTTGATCTTAACCTACCTCTCACCCAAAAAATACAGTGATTTAGTATGATACAGTTAAGCATTTACATAATAATTTCAAGATGGTGGATAAAAGGGAAAAATGTTACCCACAATATACTTCAAAAGAATAGAATATATTTATATGAAGCACACAAAGCAAGGCCCAACATTTCCTTTCTGAAACATGTGGCCAATTTGATGTCCCTATGTGGTGGCTAAAGAACACAAAATTAAAAGTCATAGCATCTCTTTAGAGTGGTTTGGAACAAACAATATTATATAAGAGCACTAAATGCACTGCAAAAAATTACTAAATTTGTTCATTAGAAATGGAAGAATGAAAGATATCTGCCCAGTGGAAAATATGATTACCTTTCATTTCACTACCCTATACAAGTATGCTTTACCAAAAAAATCATCGTAATTAATTGAAAATTTTAAATTGCTTCATAAAAGTGGTGGGAGGAGTCAAAGAATTACAATGTACATTCAACTATAAGATTTGCTATTAAAGAAAATGAGATGGAAACTATTTCAACAATCTGCTTGTGAAAAATGAAGAGGGGGAAGGAAAAAAAGGCTTGAAACATCAAAAACGTTAAGATCAAACATACCCCCAACCTCTTTTAATCCTCTAAGAATAAAACAGTCCCTTCCAGCCATATCCAAGGCTAGCTATTTGAAACTGATATTAATGAAATCTAGATCATAGTGTGTATTGAGTCTGTTTTCCCAATGTGAGCATCTCCTCCTTGTAGCAACTCTTCTAAAGTCACCTCAGTCAGTTCTGTGGCACAAGCCAAGAAGAGAAATCAGCCAAGGAGTTAACTACTTTAATCCAAAGGAAAGGTATCCTCTTTCAAATATGATGAAGATTAGTACCAATACAATTATGTTTTTCTTTTTTTATTAAACAAAGCAAAACAACAAAATTAAAACCTGTGCTCACTTCATGACACGCGCCACAGGAAATTACTGATAATTACACTAATAATGATAGTCCTTGGCACTATGGTTAGGGGAGATCCAGCTTCCAGTTATAAAGGACTTAGGAACATGCCAAAGTGCACCACGAATATGTGATCAGCAAAGGCCAGACTGAAGGGAACCACATAGGACAAGCAGTCCAGGTTCCTTTATAGAAAGACAGTCCTTGTATTGCATAGTTCCACAAATTTCAGTTACCATAGTTTAGTTAAATACCAGTCCCCCAAAAACACAGTTCAAATTTCTGTTACCCCATTACACTAACAGTGAGTAACTGCATACAGTACAAACCACTGTTTTGCTTGGGAAGACAATGTGACAAGCCCCAAGTCATGAGGTAAGAGATAGTTAGAGAAAAGAAAAAGGTTTTTGAGACATTGTATCACTGGGTTCAACTTTCTGTTACCCCATTACACTGGAATTCCCAGGTTCCCTTATGCTGGGGAATGGTCATGTGGCCAAACTGTGCCCCAGCCCTACTATCCCTGAAAAAATGACTATGGAGAAGTCTGTCAAAGGGAAAGCTCATACTCTATATTTCAGAACTTATATTTCAGTTCATTTTGTTTGTTTGTTTGTTCCAGTTGATAGAAACAGAGTATGAACTTCCTTCACTTGTTCAACATTGTTTTATAACTATGCAGCTCAGTAACAAGAGTAGTTGTTCAATAGTTTCTAAATGAAAAAAATGAACTACTTATCTAAGTAAAAACCAGATGAACATATTCTAAGATAAACTGATATATCTATGCATAAAAATCCTAAAATGATGTACACAAAAAAGATGTGTACAAGAACGCTCATAGCAGATTTATTCAAAATAGTAAAAACTGGAAACAAATGTTCATCAAAAAGGAGAATGGATAAACAAATTATAATATATTCAGTCAATAGATTATGACTCAGCAAATAATAAAAAAAAAAAAAAATGACCCAGTGACACAATGTCTCAAAAACCTTTTGTGAAAGAAGTCAAATAGAAAAGAGTACATTCTCTATGATTCCATTTAAATAAAGGTCAAGAGCAAGAAAAAAAACATCTATGGTGATAAAAATCAGAACATGGTTGCCTAGAGATGGTACAGGTTGACTAGAAAGGCACACAAAAATTGGAAAGGTCTTTATATTGACAGGTATGCGGGTTACATGAGTGTGTATGCATGTATGAAAACTGATATTTTTTTTACTGTATGTAAATTTTAATGCAATTTTTTAAGTACAAAAAAAAAATCCCAAATCTGCTCACACAGGCATAACACACAATTCAGAAACCCAAGAAAATGAGGCACACGACCATCTACTTTCACTGAGATCTACTTGTTGATTTATTCATTTGCCTCTTAAATTCCTACTCTTCTCTGGCTAAAAAAAAGAAAAGGCTTTGGACCAAACTGATCAACTGACCCATGTGGCAAAATACTGAGAAAATATCTATCATTAAGTAAATCACATAAAACAATGAAAGAAAGCATAAAGCAGTATACAAGAACTAATCAAAAAGAATATTAATGAAATGCTGAGTTAATCAAATGACCATGTTACCTGAGATGCTCGTCATGAACAGTGTTAACTAATCCCTAAGCGAAAAGGCTGAGTATGAACGTTGTGATTTTCAGCTTCTTTCTACCCATAAAAACACCTAAGGAATGCCACACATGGACTCATGACTCATGGGGCACACTAATGCACGAAAGGCAAATAATGAATCCGAATAGGGAGCAGAGACATGTAACTAGAGTGTATTAAAGAACGCCATAAACCTGATAATACACATCTCCGCGTAGCCACACCAGAACCCCTGAATGTTAAGAATCACTGTCTAGAGCTGCCCGTTCCAAAACAGTAGCCACAGCCACATCTAACTACTGAGTACTTAAAATGTGGCTCATGTAAAAGAGAAGCTGTCTTCCTAATGTTATTTAATTTTAATTAATTATAACTTTAATTTTAAAGAGGGGACTAAAACCAAGTATTAGAAAGTTTTAAGTCCGTTTGGAATAATTTGGGTATATAAATCTACTTTTACAACTGCTAATTTTATAAAATTGAAATACAGACCAAATATTTGTAATGAAAATTTTGTGTCATAACTGAGATGTGCTGTAAATGTTAAAATACACACGGGCTTTAGAGATAATTTTAAAAAGTAAAATATCTCAATAATTTTTTCATTCATTATATGTTGAAATGATATTTTGGATTCACTGGGTTAGACAAAATATAATGTTAAAATTAATTTCACCTGTGTCTTTTTATTTTTTTTTAAGGTTACTACAGGAAAGTTTAAAAATACTTATGTGGCATGCATTATATTTCTACTGCATAGCATTGTCCTAAAAGGTCATGTATCTAAATATAGATTAAAGATATCATTGTTATACATTAATTATTAATATTTCAAACACCTCCTGACCTTTTCACTTGATTGTCTTCTTTTCTTTAGTTGAATGAAATCTGTTTCCACCCTTTCTGCCAGCTCTAGTTTCCTCTTGTTTCTTTTAAATGCAGCTAAACTGAATCCTATAAAAGAAACATTAAAAATAATATTTAAGAAATATTAGGGTAAGGGGGTAGACTACGTATCCTGAAGAGTATTCCCAGAACAAAACCCTTAAGAATATTGGATAAAGTGTTAAAAATATCTTTTTGATGCAAACTAAGATGGTAGGAGAATAAAGAGAAATACCTTAGGGCTAAACATTTAAGAAAAGGCTAAATCCAGAGAGACAACTTAGCCCTGAAGGCAGAAGCTGCCCAGGGCCATCTGCTGATGCATGCCACAGCCACCTTTGGTTTTGAAGAACTCGGTATATGGAGGACAGAAAAGTGTGTGGGGACAACACAGCTTGGAAAAACATATTAGGGATCATCCACAAAAAAATGAGGGAACCCCAAAGGGTGACAACCACACCCAAGCCCCCCCCGCCCCCCGACACACACTCCTACACACACACACCTACACAAAGTAACAGGAAACATGCAAGTCTTAGCCTTGGCTCTAAAGGGAGGAAAAGTTTCCTTAAAACATTCTGGCTAAGACATGCATTCTGACAGGTTTAGAGGAGAACTCATATACCTGTATGGCCTGATTGTAACAAAACCAGAAGTGATGATGGTGTGGCCGTGCTTCAAAAAGCCTTCAAACACAAATGCAAATAATCCCTGGAGAAACACACCCGAACTTACCCAGACCTCGAAAAACTTCCATGTTCCAATTCATATGAGCTCATCATTTTTTAAAAATTGACAACATAAGAGAGGCCATCAAGAATTAAGAATAAAAGTCAGCCAAATGGCAGAATGCAAAATCTGATCTGCAAAGACCTCAGATGTGCTCATAGAAATCAAAGGAAGATACTGAAATATGATAAGGAACAAAAGATAATAAAATGACCAGGTACACTTAAAGAAGGATCAAATAAAATTTCCAAAATAAAATTTTAAAATATACAATAATTGAAAATTTAAAACTTGATATATAGATTATAACAATTAGATCCAGCTGTTAGGAGAAATTATAACCTGGAATAACACCAAAGAGTTTACCAAAGATTTCAGATCATGGCAGGTTAAGTTATTTTCAAAGTATTTCTCCCACTGAAAATAACTAAAAATGCTAGAAAAAAATATGAAAACTACCTTAAAAACATTGAACCTTAAAAGAAATGCCAAGCTAAATCCTGGGGGTAAGCTGAAGACTAAAACCACTGTTGCACTGAAGATATTTGCCACCACTGGCCACCATGAGCTTGTCACATGGCATCGGGGAGCATCAGGCCCAGGGCTCACAGAAGGTAGGGAGTTTCACTGGGGACAAGCCTCACAATAAGGAGAGGACTGAAATGGCCAGTATC
>PVKH010045261.1:0-10520 GCA_004027955.1 Chaetophractus vellerosus | reverse complement strand
TTTTCTTAAAAAAACAAAAAAAACAAAAAAAAACAACAAACCAGCTACTAGATAAGCACACTGCTCTCAGCCGAAGGTCTGGGAGGTAAAATGAAAAAGGCTGTGTGTAAAAGAAAATAATTTCTCCTACATAAACTGTTAATTCTTTGACACTGTCAGGGTAAGGAGCCTCACACCAAAATTAGAAAGCACCAGGTAGGCCTATTTTGATTTAAACAATAGGAAACTCTTTGCAAAGGGCAGATTTTAATATATCAAACCCAGGCACCTGAGTAATTTACATAATGTTATCTCATTTGCCTTCTCAAAGCCTGTAAAGATAAAAAGTCTCAATACTATTTACAGATGAAGAAGTGGGAGCTTGGACCGGTGCTGTAACTCGCCCAAAGCGAGGTGATGGCTCTGGGGCTCACAACCAGGCCCCGGGTGCTACGGGCAGCCAGCTGAGGGCTGGCACTCTGCCGTGGCTGGTGTCCGCGCTAGTCCGCTTGCACGTTTACCTTGGAGCTGCAGAGGCTGGCCGGCAGTGAGCTGTCGCAGCTGATTATGGGACAAGGTAAACTTGTTCCCTTGAAACTGCAGCGTCACCGGTGTCTCTGGCTGAGCAACACGGTTCTGTGTCCCTGCTATGGAGGCCAACTGGGCGATTTTTACTACCTCTCCACCTGTCAGAACGCAGAAGAAGAGCGGAGTTACAAGTGTTTTGAGGGAAGTTTGAGATTGCTATACTGATGACATCTGTTGTACAGAATGACCATCTATATTAAACTGAATTATTCTAGAGGCATTCATTAGGTATTGCTTTCTATTACTTAGAAAACACTTTCAAAGACAAGAGAACACCATCAAAGCTTCCTATCAGATTTTATGGTAAATTTATTTAACTCTGGCATCAGAAGCAGCGGCAATCTCTCCACAACACACGCGAGGCTCTGAACAGCAGAGAACTTTCAAAATGTGACAAAAGGGACGTGGTCCAACTTATCTCACAGAGAAAAGTAAGATTACATCCCTTGAAATATAGAAGGAATGAGTTAACTACCTTCAATTACACACGAAAGCTTTTCAAACTTTTGGAATATATTTAAATATACAAATAAATCACACAAATGTAGTTTTAAAATATAAACTCTCACACTGACTTACATTAGTAGGATTTGATCTATAAAGTTTACTGTGAAAAAATGTGAAACTTATGCCTTAAAACATGTTTTTTGAAAATATAACTCAGGTGCAGTCACATGTACTAGACTCAAAAAAAAGAATACCTACAGGCTATCACTGAACGACAGATTACAAGGGTTTTAACCCAGTGGTTGATACTTGACTCTCAATGTTTCTGCCAAGAAAATCTACACCAGAACCCTGAGGGCCACTATCCAGACTCGGTAGTGAAAGGCTAGAAAAGGCTGGTCTGAAGATGCCTTGACTGCAGAGTGGCCAACAAGGGAGGGAAACATGAAAAAGGGAGGCAGAGATTTGTGCAGAGAGTAGGAGGGAAACCACCCGTTAGTCCTCCGCAGCTCAGAGAAAGTGGAAACAGATTGAGGGGAAGGGTTATTCTGCTCCCTTTGCAGGACCCCCGAGCCAGACAGCAGCTCCGTGGGCACAGCCATTCGTCATGTCACGCACACCCCAAGCAAGACAGCGCCTAGCTCCATGCAAACGCCAGTGTGCGAGTGCTTGTCTTCCTCAGGGCCACGACTCGGGACAATGACTCTTTATTTGCCGGCAGGGGAAGAAAGAGATTGTAATGAGAGAAAATGAGTTTGAAAGCAGGGTCTCCCCACACCACTACTCTCTTTTCCGTCTTTCCCCAAAAGTCTCAACATTTGGTTATTCCAAGGAATAAAGTACTTGAGGTGGCATTTAAGAAATTATATAATCCATAATATTTTAAGTATGAAAACTTTCCACAACAGAATGATTAAGGGTATATATGCAATGTGGAAACACACTCACTGCACTGGCCACAGTAAAAATTCTGCTATTGAAAAAATTAGTAAGACTGACATGCTTTAGTCATTAGATTATCTCAAAGTTTCTCATTCCAGGTTTAAATCTGATAATTAAGTGAGAGGCTAAAAAAATCTGCTGGTTTTTGGAAACCTAAAGGCAGCTCACATGGTTGGCTGGGAAGCTATTTCCAAAGCATTTGCTTCCTTTTATCACAATGTGCGCTGGCGCCACAACCCCTGGCCAACACCAGGAGTAAACGTGTGACGAGCACACCAAAGCAGCACAGCGGGCGGCAGGAGAGCAGAGCTGACCTCTGGGGAGCCAGGAGAAAGAACAACAGAAAGGAAGAGGAAAGAAGGGCCCTAGGCGCCGACCTCAGAGAGGCCCCGTCCTCCCTTCTTTCTATCTGATGGTGGAAACGAGAGCACTGGCTAAAGGCAGAACTCAGGGTGCGGCGTCAGGGGAGGCACAGGAGTGGACAGCGAAGGCTCGTGAGACATTCCAGTGTGGGCAGCAAGGCTGCCCTGGAGTGAGCAGACGGCGAGGCCACTTACTAGGCAGCCGGGCCTGGGCCTGGGAGGTGAGCACCAGCCTCTGGGGCAGCACACTCTGCTGGGCGGAGTGCGAGGGGGCCGGGGGCGGGGGCGGGGGCGGGCCAGGGGCCGGGGCCGGGGCCCGCGGCTTCGCAGGCTGGGCTGGGCTAGCTGCGGCGGCGAAGGCCGAGGCGGGCGGGTGTCTCGGAGCACTGGAGGAGGCCTGAGGTGTCTGAGGCTGGGCTGCTGCCGCTGCAATCAATAAGGTGGGTTTGTGCAAAGCGGTTAGAGCTTCTTAACAAAAGGCAATATTTTAAACCCGAATTTTACAGAGATAAAAAGAACATTTCACACTATTTCACAAGTGAGAAAACCTCTCAAAAAAAAAAATGTCCAATATAGTTGATGGGGTGAGAGGAATATAATTTTATATCCTTTGTTAGTTATTTTTACTTTAAGCCAATCAGTACACTGAACAGTACATTTCTCAGAGTAAATAAAAAAAATAGAAGTCAGCCCAATCAAACATTAAAAACAACTAAAAACTACTTACTTCCCTAAACATAGAAAAACAGAAACAGAGCTTGTCGTCCTATTTTATAAAGAATATTTGCAGCAGGGCAATTCTGGACATTTACTTTTATCTTTTTACCTTAGGTAAATATAACAGAAATAATACTGAGGACCTCCTTTGTTTAGAATTTAAAATACTGTTTTTATTACCTTTTCTGCCATTTAATCTTATCCCTCTTCCAAGTAAAGTCAACTTAAAATGATGGTACAATATGTAAGAAAGACATACTTTTTCAGTTTCTAAACAAACTGAATGTCCATTCGCCGCCATTAAAGAAAATGTTTCAGCCAAAGTACATCCTCATCACCAAATAAACAATTATTCAACCAAGAGTGAAAATTTTGGGATCAGAAAAAAAAATCCAGTTTAAAGAAATTTTAAATGTCTAAAGCTGCTGTGCGAAATGCACATGGTCCCTTCCAGAGCCAGAGGGGACGGCAATGTCGGGGCAAGGACAGACACCCTCCAGAAAGCTGAGGAACATGCCAGCCGGCCGGCCTACCTTTTGCATCCGGGTTTGCAGAGAATGTGGCAATCGCGGGCCGTCCTCGAACCTGTCCCTGTGGAGTGACGGTGGCTGCGGCAGGGGTGGCCGTCCGGGGCGGGTGGGCGCTGGGGAAGGCCATGGTGCGGCCCTCGGGCTTCTGGCCGTACTGCACGGGCTGGAACAGCCTAGATGCCGCCGTCCAGGCAAGAGACACACAGAGCACCACTGAGACGTGGCGAGCACAGCTGCTCGGCCGAGCCTTGTGGGAGACGGCGACCAGGGGTGAGCCCTGCTGAGGAGCCCCGTGCTCCGGGACTGCAGGGGAAGCGGAGCTCTAAAGACTGCTGGGCGCGGCATCCCAGGAGCCCCGGGGGTGTTCCAGGCCAGGCACTGACAGGGGCGCGTGCACTCCGACCGCAGGGCCACAGGGGGCTGAGCACCCCTTTAACCGCCTGGCTTCCATCAGGGAGGATCAGGAGAGGCACATCGGTCACATGGAGTCTGGGTGCTCTGGCTTAGGCCCAGCGTGGGACTCATCTTACAGTCAGTGCAGGCAACGCCAAGACACAGCCTCGCAGACCGCTGGGGAGCCCACTAGCCAGGGACTCACCCCGCCCTGCCTTCCCTGAAGTTTACCTAGTGGAGTGTGCTCTCTTTATATTTCCCTCACTTGGAAAACTGTAAATAGCAGGCATTCTGTATTTTTAAGACAAGTCAAAACCTCTCTATATAAAATAATAGTCAGGGACAGCCAGCAAAGAGCCACTGAACAAAAGGCAAACCAGCAATCAAGTGGTGGAGGCACTGAACTGAGGGCCACGGGCCCACAGGGGCCGCTGCAGGCTGTGGGCTCCCAGGGGGCAGGAGGCTGCGGATGCTGGGGACGGGGAGGACGCTTGCGCAGAGGCCCTGAGGCAGTCAAGACATCCCCTGCTGAGCGCAGAATGAATTGGCAACAGGAGGGGACCGCCACTCTGCAGAATCGGCACCTGAAACACTCTACTGACATGGTCTCCGAACACGGAACTTACAGTGATTAGTGTTCTCACGGAAAAACTGTTTTAAGGAACAGCCAAACAAGTACCCTGAAGCCTTAGCTGTAGAAATAATTTGCTTAGCAAACAAATTCCTGCTAAACAAAACCAATGCCAAGAGCAACTGGCAGCAGCTACTTTAGCAGCTACTAAAGCCCTTCTCCGGGCGCTGGTGCTTCGTCTCCACACCACTCCAAAGGCTGGAGCTAACGCCATCCCTGGCAGAAAGGAACAGCTTCGAGGTGCCATGCCTTCCCGAGATTGTCCAGTTGGTAAGAGGAGGTTTCTCTTTTGCAAAGAGGTGGGCAAACCCAGCACCAGGTGCGCGACGGCAGCGAGTGCTTCCCAGGCTCTCTGAGCTGCTGGAGTGGCGCCCTCCTCCTGAATCACACACCTGTCGCCTGCAGAGCCCACGTGTCTAAAGGGCGGGATGACTGTGCCCAGCCCTCCACCCCCTCCTCACAATGCTGCCCCCTTCCTTCCCTCGCCCTCAACAGCGCACAGGTCACCTGTGCACAGCCCCACCTGGGCGCTGGGGGCTTCCGAGTACCCAAGCCCGGGGCACAGCCTTTGGTCCACAGCAGCCACTATCACCTACCCACATGCTCCAAATCCAGGCACCACTCTTAGGCTGGGCTTCAGCTCAAGAGATGATGGAAGTTCCCTATCGTTTCGGGTTTCCTTCAGAAACCAGAAGAGCATACAGAGCAACCCTTCCACGTGGCCAGGAGTCGCTTATGTAGAATCAAAGGGAACCGCCGAAGCGAGCAGCTCACTTTGGAGAAGGCTGCCTCCCGTATCTTCACAGCCTGCTGTCTGAACGACGGCATCTGCGTCTCCATGTGACTGTCCAGGGACCTGCATCTGTGCTGCTGCGGGACACACAGGTGGCCTCGGGGTGGCAGCTGGGGCTGCTTAGACTTCGAATCACGGGAGGCTGTGCTCTCAGGCATGCCAACTGGGCAGGACCCACTGCTGCAGGCAGCCAGCCTCCCTCCAACCAGCCCTCTCGCTAGGGCCTCTTACAAGGTCCCTCAATGCCAGCCAGGCCTGAGCAAGGAGGAGCTAAGCAGAGTGCACTGGAGATCTGCAGAGACCTGTCCGGCATCCGTTCCCCGAATGGGAACAGCACCGTTTTTCCCCAACTATCAGTCCAGGTGGTGCAGCGGGAGTCCCTCCCTGCACTCCCACCCCGTCCCAGAGGTGGGCCATGAGACTCAGGCCAAGCCTGAGACCCAAGCCCAGGGAGGCCCAGGCCAAAAGGAGGCTCTTGTCCTTCTACCAAGAGCACCACCTGCAGGGCCAGTGGGGACTGAGGCTGTGGAGACCCCACATGAAGAGGGGCCTCCTGGCAGTGCAGCCAACAGGGAAAAGCGCAGTGGCAAGATGGGAGGAAGCAGTAAGGAAAGACAGAGTCTTTGTGGCATTGTCTGAACCCTGGGCCCAGCTGCACCTGAAGCCTGGCAGCCTCTCTGATATAAGCTGTCTGAGCTGGGCTGCCGTCAGGTACAAGTGAAAGAGTCCTGACAAATGAGCACAACTACCAGGCCTCACGCTCCAGATCAGTGTGTTCCCTTAATGGTAAGGTCACGAAATTATTCTGAGATTCCCAAGCCACTCCATTTTAACTTATAATTAACTAAAAGCTCCTAAGCACTTTCATATCTCATCCCCTATTCTGTCCCCACCTGGTCCACTGGGCGGAAAAATGGTTCCCATCTTACATCCCTGAAGACCTATGCTCTTTATTCTTGCTTTTTTAACCCCAGCATAGGATTCTGCCTATCTCCCCACTCAGCCTGCCCTAAAGTGTTTGTACTTTGATTTCACCACCTGACAGCTTTTGCCTTCCCAACTTTGTGGCACCTCAAAATCACAAGGACAATGCCATGATCAGGACAGTGTCCATCCTCTGCCCTCACAGTTGCAAGGCAGCCGAGGGGCTGCTGCCCACGTGCTTCCTGTGCCCTCCCTACTCCGGTGCCTGGCAGCACAGGTGCCACTCCCAGGCCCAGGCTGCATTCAGGGATGGGGGCACCCAGACCAGACCCCACCCCATGCATGATGCTCCCAAGCCCTAGTTTCAAGTGCAAGAGGACACCCTTATAGACAAAGAAGGGCCTTCAGGCAAGGGCACAGCGGCTCCGTGCACTTGAGCCCAGGCTGTGTGCTTGTAATTAGCCACTCTCACATAAACCTAGGACAGTTTGGACATTTCCAGGGGAAACATTACCAAATTCAATGAACAGACTTTCTTTGCACAATTGCTAGCCCAGGTTCTGACATGCAATTCTTACGTGCACTCATGTCCGTGGTCCTGAGAGCTTCCACCTTAACTACCTCTCTCGGGCTGTCCTGGGACATCTTTCAGCCAACAAGGGTGTCCTTCTAATTCCATGACCCTTGGGATCCACGTAACAAGCACCTTCCCCAGGCTGCTGCACGGTCACCATGGGACTCAGCCAAGAACAACAGAGACCCACAGGAGGTGCCCCCGGCAGGTGACCAGGCAACAAGGCAAGAGCCAGACAAAGTCTGCCCATGTCTCAGATTTACTGCACCACATACCTGCTTGGCTTAAGCTTCACAGCAACGGGTCTGGCTGATGGTGGGGGTGAGGTGAAGATTTCTTCAATAAGTTTTCGCGTTACCTTTTTCTTTGACAGCAATTCGGCCTCATAGCGTGTGATTTTATTTTCTAACCCAATAAGATCAAATATAGAAAGATCTGTTTCCTAAGTAGAAAAAGAAAATAAAAAACTCTTGCTACTTGAGTAATAAAAGCAGCACTTGATTAAGAATCACAATAAATCACGGAATGGAAAGCCTGGGCCCCAGAACTGGCGCATGTTTCCTGGGAGGCACCCTAGGGCCTGCAGTGCTCGTCCTGGCGTGGCTGGAGCAGGAGCCTTGGCCCTCAGCACCCCTGAACCCCCATCCTTAAAGAGGGCAGAGCAACGTAGCTCAGCAGTGGGAATGGAGAAGGAGGTACTCAATGCAAACCAGATTTACCGAGAGAGAGAAGGAAGGGACTAGAAAATGCCTGGACAGCAAGCCAGGTGCCAGACCTCCCCAAGAAGCAGGCTTCAGGAGGAGGACCCAGGTGTGCAGACCGGAGCAGAGCAACCAGGATCTGGCGACGGCCCTCTCATCAGGCGCAGCCACACTCCAGGGCTGATCTGAGGCAGTGAGTCAATGCCCAACTAACAGATGAACAGAGAGGGGCAGTGACAGAGGCTGCAGAGGGCCAAGTGGAAACAAGCTGGGCGCAAACTGCCCTCCTTCCCCAGCACCACCACATCTGTGCTTCTGTAAGAACTTTTTCTAATGCAGGCACAACCACACACTACCTGGATGACGAGATGAGTGCTGGAGAGGATGCCGAAAGGAACCCTCGTGCCCCGCCAGTGGGGGTGCAAAATGGGGCAGCCCTTTGGGAAACAGCCTGGCAGCTGCTCAAATGAGCACACAGAGTTACCACGTGAGGCAGCCCTCTCACGCCTACGTATGTACGCAAGAGAGATGAAAGCATTTCCCCAAGAAAGCCTGTACACAAATGTTCACGTCAACGCCATCATGGCGGCGAAAGATGGAAACCTCTCAAACACCCATCCGTGCAAGGGAACATTATCCTGCTACAAAGGGAAATTAAGTGCTGGTCCACACTGCAGCAGGAATGAACCTTGAAAGATCACACTCTGTGAAGGAGCCACTCCCGGGAGCACAGATATTCCAGGATTCCATTTATAAGAAAAGTCCAGAAAAGGCAAATCCACAGCAAGCCGACCAGTGGTTGCCTAGCCTGGGGGGAGGAATGGGCAGGAACTGCTGATGGGGACACGGTTTCTTTTCACGGTGATGAAAATATTCTGAAATTAAATAGTCATGATGGCTGCACAACTCTGTGAGTATGCTAAAAAAACGCTGAACTTTACACTTTAAAAGGGTGAAATTTATGGTACATGAATTGTCTCAATAAAGCTGTTATTTTTAAAAGTTAATAGCATTCTTTGTGGGGGTATAATGGCACAACAGAGCCATTATAGTAAAAGCCATTGATTATACTCTTTGGATAGATGGCATGGTATGTAAATATACCTCAATAAAGCTGTCTGATAAATAAGTAACTGTGCAAGAGTCGCCACAAATAGCAGCCAGAGAGACATGGGAAGCACAGAGAGATCGAGAGGTGAAGGATTGTGTTTGTTTTTTTGTTTATTATTATTACTGAAAAATAACAAAAATGCTCTAATGATGACTGAGGTGATGAATGCTCACCTATGTAATTATACCAAAAACCACTGATTGAACACTTTGGATTAATTGTGCACTTTATTAATATAAATCAATAGAACTGTTTTGTTAAAAAAAAGTTAATGGCAAATTATACACCTTAAATGGATGAAGTGATAGTATGTGACTCATATCTCAATAAAGCTGTGTGAAAAAAATGAAAGCACAGTGTTAAAACAGAGCTCTTGGGGCCGGCTCAATAGCCCAGTGGATAGGGCGCCGGTATACCACATGGGAGGCCCCGGGTTCGATTCCCGGGGACCTCTCCTAGTGGGCAGACCGCCTTGAGAGTGGCAAGCCACCATGGGCGGGCCGGAGCCACCGTGGACAGGGCAAAAAGCTGCCACGGACAGGGCAAAAGCTGCCACGGGCAGGGCAGGTCGCCCGCGAATGGAGCGCAGCCAGCCACCCGTGAACTGAAAGCCGGCCGTGAATGGAAGCAGAAGCCGCCCACAAGCGGGGAAAGCCGCGCCTGCACAGTGACCACTCTCAGCGCGTCGCCGCAGTGGGGGAGAGGGGAGATATGTAATAAAAATAAATAAGTCTTTGAAAAAAAAACAAAACAGAGCTCTTTCAACACCTTTGAGGTCGCTGTCACTAATTCCTCCTCATTTCCACGTGGCTCGCAGCGTTAACAGAGATGAGGATAATTTACTTACACAGCATTTACATCCTGCTCACCACCCAGGCCTTTTTCTGCGGCTACCGCCGAGTCTTCGCAAACCCCCCATGAGAGGTTCCAGGTGAGGAAATCGAGGGAGGCTGGCCTGCCCCAGGCCACGCTGCTGGTGGACGGCAGAGCCAGGGCCTGCACTCCCTGCCATGCTCTCGGCCACTGCAGCCCACGTGCACGAGCCCTGGCAGTCACGGGAACTGCTCTGTCTCTAGGCCATGCGTGGTTATCTCCACGAGGCTCTGTCTCCCTGGGCAGCTGCAGGCCTGCCAGCGACAGCAGGCCTGACAATGCTGCGCCTGCGTCCATGCCCAGGGAGGGGCACTGGGAGAGACGGCTCGCAGGGAGTGAGGCAACGTGGAGCCAAGCTCAGCCTACCCCAGCAAGGCCGCGCCTGCCCACAAGCTGCCCGGCACTTGCTGACCTCTGGTATCCAGGCCCAGCACCGGTCAACTCAAACCAATTTCTTTTTCTTATAAAAATAGTTTTCATTACCAAAAAAATTCAAACACAGAAAAGTGTACATTACCCAATTCCTACCACCTAGAGGTAAGTTACTGACATTTTAGAAAATGTCTTTCCATGCACATCAAACCTATAAAAAGTTGTAAATAACAGATATAGAAGACAGACACATATGATAGATAATAAAAATAAATGACAAGAAGATAGGAAGTGCGGGAGGAAGGATGGGGAAGAGGAGGGGAAGGGGGCAGGAGGAAGTTTAGAAGAGCAGGAAATTCTGGCTGTCTTGTTCACTGCTGTATTATTTCCAGTGCCTACAAAAATGCCCGGGACCTAGCAGGCACTCAGTAAACACCTGCTGAACGCACTGATGGAAACAAAAACTAATATATATTTACCTCTCAGGTGCCAGGTACCAAGCAAGGTACTTTCCACGAATTATTTACTGAATACACACAGTAATGTGGTATGCACCGTCAGTCCCATTTTACAGATGCAGAAA
>PVKH010045260.1:0-10520 GCA_004027955.1 Chaetophractus vellerosus | reverse complement strand
ATGTATTGAAAGGTCTTAAAATCCCTTTTCACAAAGCATAACAAAAAAATAGCTAAACAGTGAACTGTAATAAACATTTTTTAAAGCCAAGGTTTTTAAGGAATGAAATACATTAATATACCTCTTGAGAATGCAACTCCCTTCTGTACAAAACTTGTGTTTGTATCAGGAAAAGGTGCTCTATAAAAAATCTATAGTGGATTTTCATACCTGTAATTGTCTGATAAAAACTTGGTTTTCTGTAAAAGCACTTCTAAATTGATCCATGATTTTTCTATCTGCTAGATCTGAAGTAATGGGGAAAAAAATCAATTTCCAGCATCTCTCACAGAAGGTCCACCTGTAAAGCTTCTATTTTAGAGGAGCCCTTTGGGATAATAGAATCCAGTCACTAAAACCAACTGCAAGAATTCAAAGAACCAGTACGATTTGTATATTAAGTAAAGAATAAATGTCTTTTTCAGGCTTTCTCTGAATGACCATACTTAACACGTACATATTTTAAAACAAATTTATTTTAAAAGGAATATGTCCCTTTTTTTAAATATGTATGCTGGATTTCAGTCCCCAAACAACTATAGAATACCTAATATTTTAAATGTATGAAACTGGTTGTGTTAGTCAGGGTTCTCTAGGGAAACAGAATCAACAGGAGATATCTGTAAATATTATGATATCTGTAAATATTATGAGATTTTATAAGTCTTGCACGTGACCGAAGGGATACACAAGTCCAGGTTCCACAGGCAGGTGCAAACCAGCGGCTCAGAAGAAAGTCCAATGAAGTTCCTTGATAGTTTCCAGGAGACGTTGGCTGCCAAAGACAAGTTGGGAAATTCTCTCTGAATGCTGAAATCACTTCCCCTTTTAAGGCATTCAACTGGTTGGACAGTCACTCATTGCTGATGGCAATCTCCCTGGTTGATATAGATGTAATCAGCCATCTATGCAGTAAACTCACTGATGACTAAAGCCCATAAATGTCCTTGTATTATAATTAGCCCAGTGCTTGCTTGACCAAACAACTGGGCACAATTACCTGGCTGAGTTGACAAATTAGCCTAACCATCACACTGGGCTTGCTAATAACAGTTCCAAAACACTTAACTAGAAAAACGTAAAGCATTTGAAGTTCATCATGCAAATACTGAAAGTGCCTCATAGAAAATTTACATCAGAACAAATATGTAACATTTGTTTTGCGCAAGAGAAAACAATCTTTGATCTTATGTTTGAAATTTCCCAAGGAACAATGCTTGTTCTCCAAATCTATAAAACAAGGACATTTAAACCAGGTAATTCCTAAGGTCCCTTGAACATCCTTTGGTTCTATGAGTTTGTTTATGCATTGTTCTTAATCTGTTTTTATGTCTTGAAAAACAAGAAATTATTGTTGATAATTGTTAAAGGCAAAAAAGAAATCAATTAATGTAATTCTGACCCTTAACAGACCCTGAAGTTTTAGTTTTTGTTTCTAAATTTATTAGAAAGATCATTTAAAATATATTTAAGAAAAAAGAGTGGCAGTTATACCTGTTTACTCCTCTTTGGCTTATTTCTACTAAATAGATAGACCTAAAATTCTGATTTAGTAGGGGAATAAAGAGTAAGAAGATGGAGAAGGGAAAGAGAAGGGGAAGAGAGAGAAATGAAAGCTCTTACTGTATTTGTGGAGCAACTGTTTTGATTATGACCAGTTAACAAAACATTCAGCAGTTTCTTAGTGGATCATTTAGTAAGTTACCAAATTAATAAATTATGCTTCTATTTATCACCAATGATCAGGTAAGTTCTCTAAACTAATATAAAATTAATCTTGTGATTCACAAAATATTTTAAAGACATTAAGCCTAAAATTTTATATTGATAAAGAAGCACAGAAAATCCTTTTTGTGGAACAAGTATAAGGCAAACTTTCTGGCAAATTACCATTCCAACAGTAGCTTGTCAAAACAGTGGCCTGTAAAAAAAGTGCCTAATAAAATAATGCAGAAAAACACATTATATAAAATCTGCCAAACAAAATTCTTATAGGTTTCTGCTGACTAACTGCTTAATACTGTGCAAGGTTTTATGCTTACTTAGGCATTTGCACCAAATAAATATAACGCAGAAGTGACACCAATTACCAATACCTGAATGCATACAGGAACGAGTTATATAATCTCACTTTCAAAAGCATCAGAACCAGAAAAGATGTGAGAGCTTAGCCCAAGTCTCACATCTAAAATCCAAACTCAAGCAGAGACAGGAAATCATGTGTTCCATTGGCCCTGGGCCCTCTTAACCTCACTAATTTTCTGAGTGTCTGAGTGGGGGTTCTTCCCCTTTCCAGCCTTCCTGAATGCTCAGCACATCTCAAGGAATATGCCAGTGATGAGCTCAAGCCAGTCTGACTGTCAGGGCAGCTGCCAATGGACATCTGCCCCTGAGGTGGGGTGGAGTCATGTACCCCAGAAAAACATGTTATCTTAATCCATTCCTGTGGCTGTTAACCCATTGTAAATAGGACCTTTTGATGAGGTTACTTCAGTTAAGGTGTAGCCCAGCCCAATTAGGTTGGGTCTTAATCCTATCACTGGAGTCCTTTATAAGCAGAGTGAAAGACACAGAGAGAGAAAGCCATGAAGAAGTCAGAAGTCAACAGAACCCAGAGAAGACAGGAGAGGCCACCATGGGTATTGTCACGTGACAGAAAAGCCAAGGACCGAGGACTGCCAACAGCCAGTCCCAGAATGCCACAGTCTTCTGGGAAAAAGCATCACCTTGATGATGCCTTGATTTTTTACTTCTACCCTCAAAACCATGAACCAATAATTCCCTTTAAGGCAACCCATTGCATGGTTTTTATTTTGGCAATCAGGAAACTAAACAGTCCCCAACTGCTCCTTCAACAGGAGACCAGGGCCAAGCTAGTGCTGGTATGAACTCCCCAGGATCATCCAGAGAGTAACCAGGATCTACAAGCAGACTATCCTTTGGACAACAACCTCCCACTCCCCAGATACACTCCCACGTCAGTCAGCTTCTGGCTGGGGACAGGCTACACAGAAGACAGGATATAGTTGGCCTTCTGGTCATGTTCCCTACCATAAGCTAGAGCCATATCAAAGAAAAGGAAAATAAACTTATCTGCTTTGATGCTCAAGTTTTCCCAACACTGATCTCCTTCACTGATCTCAAAATTCTAATAAAAACATTAGTCCAGTGAAACAGACTTTTTCATACTATGCTTGTGAGGGTCTAATTTGGCAGACCCCTTCAAGGGGATAAAATATATGCATGTGCATTTACATAGTAATTCCGTATTAAGAAATTTATCCTAAGGCAATCAGAGATTTGATTGAAATCTATGTGGAAGGGCCTTAATTGTATTATTTACGAGAGCAAAGACTTGGAAACAATTCTATAAAACTAGAGAATTAAATAAGTTGTAGATCAAAAAAAGTTAAGCTTAAAAGAAATTCAAGCTTCTGAATAATAATATTATAAGGAAAAGTACATAATACAACTGTAAAAAAATCAGTATACAAAGTTCAATATACAGCATGATTGCAGTTTTTAATCTATTAATATTTTAATGATTTATTGTGATATGTTTTAATATAATTCTGAAAACACATAATATGCATATATACATGAGGAAAAGACTAGAAGAACATACACAACATTTTCAGTATTGGCTACTTCTTGTGTAATGGAACTGGGGACTTTAATGTGTCTTTATACTTTTTATCAGTATTTTCTAAAATATTTTAAATGAACATAAGAAATGTCTGGCATATTATATATGTTCATTAAATATTTGTTGAAAGAAAAGTTGTTTTAAAATCAGGGGAAAAATGACTCTAAAAATAAGTCAGAGCCCAAATTTCATGCTTTCTCTGCTAGATGTGAATATTTAGAGCCTGGATTATGCATTTGTCAGTGTCATACCCTTCTGAATTTGAAGTGGGAAACCCAGTAACTAGGGCAAAGGAAGGTCAGTTCTTCAAACTAATCAAGTAAGGCTTCCTAAACCCTGTGCTGTAGCTGCTGATCCATCACCACCACCCCCACCAAATCTCTCTGTTAACTTCTATGAATTTGTTTTCCAGTCTTGGGGCCCAGAGCTAAATGAAAACTTTGAGTTCTGCAGAAGACTTCTGCTAAGGTTACAGCATTAATCACCACCTTGTAATTACCTTTTCTAGGATAATACAAGATAATAAATTCTGACTATTAAATAGTAAATATGCAAAATTTGACTTTTTACATAGTCAAACAAGAAATTGTAGAGAAAATAAGTATTCATCTATCACGCATGTTTTTTGAACCACAAATGTTTTTCAGCTGCCAGTGAATGCTACCTCACAGCTCTCCTGTTAGATTTGTGTTCTTGGCCCAATCCCAGGAACAGACAAGTTTCAATCAGCTAAAGAGACTTCAGGGTGTACAAACTTATATCAGGCCAGGAAGCTTCACTAGACCTAGGCTGGTGCTAATGACTCACTGCATGCCCATATAGCCAGAGCCTAAGGGGCCTCCTTTAGGAGCTCTGAAAAGCCGTACTCCCTAACCTCATGCCCCTAGATCCCTAGCCCCCATCCCCACCCCAGCAATTCCAGGTACAAAATACAGTGTGCAATAGCCAAATGAACCTGGGAATCTTCCAGATCTTCAGGAGCAAAAGACACAACTCTTCCTTTCCTCACCCATACCAAACTTCTCCACATCTCCAAATACTCCCACTGACCCAAATTGGCTGGTTATAAATAAGCTTTATAGGTCCACCCAAGACCAAGCCAAAATTTGGCACAGCTTCCATGGTGCCAGATACTACAAAGACACTCAAAGGGATATTGAGCATGAATAAGCATACCTCATTTATTGTACTTTGCTTCATTAAACTTCACAGATATTGCATTTTTAACAAATTGAAGCTTCATGGCAACCCTGCATTAAGCAAGTCTATTTACACCGTTTGGTAATTCAATATTTCAAGTTTTTTCATTATTATAACATCTGTTATAGTTAACTGTGATGTGTGATCTTTGTGTTGATATTGTAGTTGTTTTGGGTACCATGAACTGCACCCATATAAGATGGCAAACTTAATAAATGTCCTGTTTTCTGACCACTCCACTGATCAGCCATTCCTGTCTCTTCTCCCTCTCCTCAGGCCTCCCTATTCTGTGAGACACAATAATAATGAAATTAGGACAATAACCCCACAATGGCCTCTAAATGTTCAAGAGAAGGAAGAGTCACACGTTTCTCACTTTAAATGGAAAAACTAGGAAAGAGTACTCTTAGGGAAGAAGGCATGTCAAAAGTTACAATAAGCCAAAAGATAGGTCTCTTGGGCCAGTTAGCCAAGTTGTAAATGCAAAGGAAAAGTTCATGAATGAGATTAAAAGTGCCACTCCAATGAACACACAAATGATAAGAAATCAGAACCACCTAAATTTTGCCCATTTGTACAAAAGTTTGAATGGTCTGGATAAAAGATCAAACTAGCCACAATATTCCCTTAAACCAAAGCCTAATCCAGAGCAAGGCCTAACTCTCAATTCTGTGAAGGCTGGAAGAGGTGAGAAAGCTTCAGAAGGGAGTTTGAAGCTAGCAGAAGTTGGTTCAGGAGGTTTAAGGAAAGATGCCATCTCTATCACATAAGAGTATAAGGTGAAGCAACGGGTGCTTCTCTAGGAGCTGCAGCAAGTTATCCAGAAGATCTAGCCAAGATAATTGATAAAGGTGGCTCCACTAAACAGCCGATTTCCAGTGTAGACAAAGCAGCCTTCTATTGGAAGAAGATGCCATCTAGGACTTTCACAGCTAAAGAGAAGAAGCCAATGCTGGCTTCAAAGCTTCAAAGAACAGGCCAACTCTTTTATTATGGGCTAATGCAACTGGTGACTTTAATTGAAGCTAATATTCATTTACCATTCCAAAAATTGTAGGGCACTTAAGAATTAGGATAAATCTACCCTGCCTGTGCTCTATAAAAGGAACAACAAAGCCTGGATGACAGCACATCTGTTGACAGCATGGTTTACTGAATATTTTAAGGCCACTGTTGAGAGCTACTGCTCAGAAAAAGAAGAAAAAGGATTTTTTTCAGCATTATTGCTCACTGACAATGTACCTGTAAAGTTCGATGTATCATGGGACAAATACATAGATTGCTTGTTTTCGTATTGTTCAGTTTTTCTACTTTTGTTTACTATATTCTGAAGGAGGTATTACAATCTCTCACACTGTAATTGTATTTCATCTTCATCAAGCTTGTCCTGCATACCTAATAATTTTTGCTTGATATATTTAGCTGCTACATTGCCAGGTACTTAAAGTTTAGGATTGTCACATCTTGGTCATGAACATTGCCATTTATCATCACCTAATTTCCCTTTTACACTGGTTTAATTATTTTTCATTCTTACAGTCTTTGTGCTTTTCTGCAATTTGTTTGTTCATGTCTATTTTTTCAGTAACTGTGTTTGAGATATAGTTTATAAACAATCAAGTTTATGCTTCTTAAGTATACAATTTGACAAATTGATAGACACACAAGCATAGCCATCACCACAATCAAGATAGAGAACACTACCTTCATATAAAATGTCCCTCGTGTCTCTTCAGACAGTCCCCTCCCCTGATCCTTATGGCCTAATATCTCTCATATGAAGAGAATCATACAGCACGGGGCCTTTTTTGTCTGCCTCCTTTCACTTAGCATAATGCTTTTGATATCCATCTAGGTTGTGGCACGAATCAATGGTTCATCCTTTTTTCCTGCTGAGCAAAATATTCTATTGTATGGATATGCCACAATTTGTTGATCCATTCACTAACTGAAGGACATTTTGGGTTGTTTCTAGTTTATAGCTACAAAGAAAGCTGCTATTAACATTTGTATACAAGTCTTGGTATGTACAAACACTCTTACTTCTCTTGGGCAAATACATAGGCATGGATAGTGATTATGAATAAAGCTGCTGAAAACATTTCCTTATGAGTCTTTGTGTTTTCAATTCCTTTGGAAGTAGGATTGCTGAGCCAAATGATAGATGCATATTTAACTGTAAATGAAACTACCAAACTGTTTTCCATTGTGGTTGTACTATTTTGCACTCCCACCAGCCATCTATGAGAGTTTCATTTGCTCCACATCCTTGCCAGCACTACGTATTGTCAATTTTTTAAAATATTAGCTATTCTATAAGTGGGCTAAGCAGAGGGTAGGTTTTCTAGAGGGCACATCTTGCTTGCTCAGATGATCTTTGAAAACAAGCTTATTCCTACAACTTTCCCCATAACAATCAGCCAATTAACCAAAATGGGGGCACAGCATCATCCAAGTTGTAGTAAAACAAGATGTATTAGTACCACATGCATCATCAGCTGCCTCTACCCAAGAGTGTTCTGCCTTGAAACCAAGAATCCAAGTATAAGGAGAAGGGCAATCAGTGATACTTTTATATTTGTCTACAGCATCCACAAAAACACCCAAATAGGCTTCTTTTCTACCATTAGTTCCTGATCTTTTGCTCAAATAAGTTGAAGGTTGTGAGTGGGTTAGGAAGGACTTGGATAAACCATTCTCTAATCTCTTGATAATCCAGAAACTATTCTGAAATACAAATTTAAAAGATAAAGAATGGCAACCCCACTTACAGAGCACTCTGAAAACATTGCTTCTTTTGTTTTGGGGACATACATTGCTATCCTGAAGTGATCATCCTCACAATATATTAGGGTCTTCTTACATATCTGAAAGCATTTTCTCATAGGTTTCTAAACTAAGCAATAATGCCATGCCTCACGCTATCTGAAGTCCTTCTCCATTGTTTGCCCTGATTTTTACGGGTGAGTAGAAAACAAGGTGGCATTCCCACCACCACCACCACCGCCGCCACCCAATCTCCAGCTTCCTTCATTGAGGGGCTTTACCACAAGTACTTCTCCTGGCCCCTACCTCCATCTAGGGACTTTACTATTAGAAATGCTTCCAGAGCCCCCCTGTATTCCCAGGGACTTCCAAGGCAATGGAAAATGGTTCCTTATCATGGAAATTGAACTGGGGGCAGGGGAAGTCTAGGAGGGTTGAAATCTTCCAAGAAGCCACACTCTAAAACCAGGCCCTTCCTAAACTCAGTCATAGTCACCTGGGACCTTCGGTGTATTTGTTGCCTTTGAGGTAAAAGAAGCCTTAATTGTCTCAAAGGGCCAAATATTATTCTATAACTTGTACACCAAATATTGGCATTTCCATTTTTCTCTGAAGGAAGCTTGGGTGTCCAGAAAGTAAGTGATGACTCAGATCACATCACATGCCATAGGCAGACGTAACATTGGAGTTATGTCCTTATGTCCAACACCCAGCTCAAACTTGGCTGAAGCCAATTTACAGTTTGAAGAGAGCTCTACCTCAAGGACACAGTACAAAAAATTCACATGACCCCTGGATGTTGAAATAATGAAATAGAAGCACCTACCTCTTCTCCCCATTATTACCAACCCTTCCACGCCCATCCTTAGAAGTAAACACTTTCAGAATTTGATATGCCATAATTTAAAAAAAAAAAAAAAGAATGCATGGTGCTATGTGTGGATCCCTACACACGATATTAAATAATATGTTCTTCAGTTTTTATGCATGCTATGATGCTGTGTGTTTTCTTCAGCAACTTCCTTTCTTTGTTCACCTTATATTTGTCACTCTAGCTACTGCTCCATAGTATTCCATTAGGAGTAACTACATTTTATTTATCCATTCTCCTACTGATGGGACATTTAGGTTGTTTCCAATTTTTATTACAACAAACAAAGCTGCTATAAATACTATTCTACATATCTCCTTGTGCACTTGAGTGAGAGTTTCTCCAAGGTATGTATCTAGAAATTGGATTGCTGGGATCAGATGATAGGTGCAGAGATAACTTTTCCTTGGATTGCCAAACTGCACCCCCAAATGATCATGGCAATTTATATTCACTCCAGGATTGCAGAAGAGCCTTACTGTTCTGCATTCTCATCAACACTTGATATATTCAGCTTGGATTTGCGATTCTGATAGCTATGACATAGTGTATATGTGTAGTATTTTCCTGATTAGAGGTTCTTGGCCATTCAGTTTTCTGATTCTTAGAATTGCCTGTTCATATCCTTTGCCCATTTTTCTATGTAGTTTAATTTTTTTAATGCTTATACAAGTTTTTAATATACTCTATTTTTTCAGTATTGCATATATTCTGTGACTTGTCTTTATTTTCTTTTGTAGTATCTTCTAATAAAAAGCAGTTTTTAATTTTTATATAGCTAAACTTATCCAATTTTTCCTCTTTGGTCTATACTTTGTGATAAATGCTTCTCTATTTCAAAGTGCTAAACAGAGCCTATTTTATTTTAAATTTTGATTTCCAAATTTATTATATTATCTTGTATATATGCCTTTTAAATTCCATCTGTTATTATCAAATTTCCATGTACATCTATCCATTGACCTTTTCAATTCCATTGATCTATTTTTCTGATCCTTTGCCAATACCACTCTGTCTTAAAAAGACAAAGTAATCAATCCTTATATTTGGAAGTCCAAATCTCCCAACTTGTTTTGCTTACTCAATTTTCTTGACCTCAGCTGCATTTTTGGCATCATACTTTGTTCCTGTGTTTAAAATATCTCAAGGAAAAAATACATTGAAAATTATTTCACCATTTAGGTAAGCATGATCCTATCAGAAATCATTCTGCTAGAAAACAGTGTACTATGTGTACAAGAAAGAATGAACATAGGAGTTCACTGAAAGGAAAATATAATACTGAGAGTCCCAAAGGCCCATTTCACCTGGATTATCACTCTGGTATGTATGGCCCTGCAAAATAAAGCTCATCCACATCTTTCCATTCTCCAAGAACATCTGGTTCTTTCGTCTCTATATCCTTACACACATTTCTGGAAAGATTCTCTCAAAAAAACAAAAATTTAGCTTAATCTATATAACTGCAATTCAATTGCAACTCAGCAACTAAGAGAAAATATTGGGACTGGCAATAGTATTCTAGGTCTTGACTGCTTCCCTGGAAATGCCCATACTTGGGAATTTTAATTGCACATCCCTTTGAACAATAACTTCCAAAGACTATTTCCTTAGCTATAATATACTGATTATTCCTTTCCCCCTCAGCCTTAGACTTCGACTGCTACCAATTGACTGATGTCAAATAAATAGAAGCAGCAAAAGTTATTTAATAATTGCCACATTCTTTGTAGAATCAGCCTCTGAAAGTTTCATTTCTTAGCATGCAGAAATATGGCAGCAGAAATCGCAATGAATATGCAATAGTCATTCAAAGCCTCCTCCATTCCCAACCCCTCCCCCCAAAAAGAACAAATTCAGCTGCTATTCAGCAATAGACTTTCTTTAAATGAACATATAATCCCAGTATAAGAAGCAGTTCACTCAGTGGTGCGATTTAACAGACCTGTAGCTTTTGTATATTAATATCCCTCTTCCCTGTCTTGGATTCTGCTCCCC
>PVKH010045259.1:0-10520 GCA_004027955.1 Chaetophractus vellerosus | reverse complement strand
AGCTCGCTCCATTCATAGGTGGCTCCATTCCGTTTTTCACGGGCGGCTCCGCTCCATGATTTGCGGGCAGCAGTCCTCAATGTTTTTTTGCGGGCTGCCGGCTTCCGCTTCGCAGGCAGCAGCTCCGCTTTTTCACGGGTGACTTTGCCATGCCCGTGGGGGCTCCGCCCTGCCCTTGGCGGCTTTTTGCCTTGCCCACGGCGGCTTTTGCCCTGCCCACGGCGGCTTGCCTTTCTCAAGGCTGTCTGCCTGCTCGGAGAGGTCCCCGGGAACCGAACCCGGGCCTCCCATGTGGCATCCCAGCGTGCTCTTTATCCACTGAGCTATCTAGCCAGGCCCTCATTCTACTTTTAAAGATAGCTACAACCAAGATAATCATCTTGCGTGTACTAAATAGACACAGCTCTCGTCACATACCTGTATATCAGTTTGTGGCTGCATAATCCAAAGCGATAATAACACTGATGGATGCCACCTGTATAAGCACTGACAGTGAGCTCAGCTATTAATCTGGCTTTAGGGGAAGGATGACGGATGAGAGGAAAGCTCATTTACCCAGGTAAGAGCTCAGGTGGGGTTCACGGGCCTTTGTGTTGTTCTCTGGTCTAATAGGATCCCTAAACCTGGGAGGAAACTGAAACAGGCAAAGAAGATGAATTATATCAGATCCATTGATAGGATTATAAGAATAATAGGGTTAATTTTTAAATAAAAGTGCCCAGAATTTAATAACTTTATTTCTAGAAAAGATTATATCACTCTGGCATGACCTGGGAATGAGTCTATAAACATCAGGTTGGTGGGGTAGGAGGAGGTATCTGTGGGTAATGCCTGGTTTTTTTTAAGCACTAAAAAGCAGTCATAGGAAGAGATAAAAAATATTTTTTAAATCATTCAGTCCAGTCATGGAAATCACTCAACGTAAAACATTCCAGTTCAGAAGCTTGTTTTTTTCCATGTTTAATGATAGTTTTAAGTATTCTTTCTATCCTTGACACTATATAAATAAGCTACTAACCAACTTTCTTCGTGTTTAGACTAGAAACTGCTTGAAGGGAGCATATCTTTATCTGTGTAATTTCAGAAGCCATCACAGTTGACTGGCACGTAGAAAACACGAGATGTTAGTTGAATGTATGAATCTCCCAAAAGTAGAGAACAGGAAATGCTGGAAGTGTCCTTCTCCAGTGTCTTTGGATTCTAAACCTCCATGCCCATGGAGGACTAGGCTGAATGTGGAATTAGCAATTTAAATAACAGGCTTTGGTAACTTGTCCCAAGAGTCACAGAGAAGCCTAAACTCTGACCTGACAGCCACAACACAAGAGCAGGACCCGTACTGAATTATAAAGAAAAGAGCAAAGGAGAAAAGGGAGCGTTGAAACCCAGATTACATGGCAAGGTGGCTAGGGACAAAACAAAGTAGATGAAAAACCATATATCTACAGCTTTAAGTGGAGAGAATCAAGAAAAAAAAAAAAAAGAAAAATAGGAGTTAAAACCAAAAAAAGTTAACAGTAATCCTCCTTTTAGTTTTTACTTTTTTCTTTCTTTAACCTCTACTTTAATTTCATACCTCAGTGGCTTTGCTTCTAACCCATAGTGTGGTAGATTCCTAAAGAGGAGATCAGAATTCTTCAGCTTAGCCTCAGGGCTCTGCTAAATGGGTCACAAATCATACTCTTGTCCTTTCTCTGTCTTATAAGTGCTCCGATTTAGTCCCTCAGATACAGGTGAAGCAAATTCCTTATTGTGCCCTGCCCAGTTCTCTCTAGTTCATTATTTTCTTTAAAGTTGAACACCAACTTTGTATGTAAAGAAGTGTGCTTGCCTTGGATGTGACATAGAAAGGGGTAACGTGTGGACCCTGAGCTCAGAGCTTTCATTTTACTATAGTAATGGTAGGAATTGATCACCACATTTCATCTGATCTAAGAGGCCAGTGATTATAAAACACATTAATTTACACAGCTGCTAAGAAAATTAAAAACAACGCCAAAGAAGCTATGCTACACCGTCAATTTGTTAGATGCAATCTGATTTCAGAAGTTAACTGTGGGGGAAAAAAACATGCATCTTGACTTTCCCTAGAATAGGGGTTCTTAACAAGAGGTCCATGAGCTTGAACTGAAATTCAAAAAAACATTATTCTTGTGGGGACATGTTGGTACAGGTGTGATATATTTATTAAATAATACACAAATATAGTGTAGACTTAGTAAGGGGTCCATGGAAGAAAAAAGGTTAAGAACCTCTGTCGTAGAATAATCCTCCTCCTTGTGATGGTTTTAAAAAACTTGTCCCCAAATTCTCTGATACTCCCCAACTTAAAGAGGGAGGATTTAATTCTCCTTCTCTTGGGTATGGCCTGGACTTAGAGACCAACTTCTAACAAATAGAAGAGAAGTGATGGTATGTCACTTACAAGATTAGGTTATGAAAAAGACTGTGGCTTCCCTCTTGGTTGGCTCTCCCCCTTGGGTCACTCCCTCTGGGAGAAGCTGGCTGCCACGCTTGGGAGCCACCGTAGGGAGAAACCCACGTAGCAAGGAACCGAGGCCCTCCATCCAACAGCTTTTCCAATCCCAGCTGGGCCTTGAAATGATGACAGTCCAGGTTGACAGTACAACTGCGACCACATTAGAGATCCTGAGCCGGAACCATCCAGTTATGGCCCTCCCAGACTCCTGGCCATCAGATATGGTGGGAGATAAGTGTGTGTTGTTTGGGGGAGGGGGGAATACATCTTGAAACCAATGAAATATAATGGTATTCATAAGTTACAAAGGACCAGTGGAGAAGGGACATCATGGCATGTGAGCTGGGGCATGAAGGAGGGTGGATTTACTGTAGTTGGCCATAATGGTATGGCAAAGGCATGAAGGTGGAAACACCCAGGCAGGAGAAGTAGATGTTTGGTTGGAGCTTAGTTTTCATGAAGGGAGGAAATGAAAGATAAGGTGAACTGAAGGTCACTGAGTGCCAGGTAGAGGGCAGAAAGAGTCCCTGAAGAATGTTTAGTAGAGTAACACAGATAGACTATGAATCTGGCAATGGTATTTAGGGTTACATCACAGCTGTGTGCAAACCTTTCAATGGATTCTAGTTAGACCAAATCCCAATGCTTTTCCAAGAAAGTCAAAGCCCCAGAGGATCTGGCCACTGCCTCTCTCTTACCCCTCTCCAGCTTGACCACTGATCCAGCCACAGGTGAAGCAGCGAAGGTCTGTCCTGCCTGGGCATTCAAATATGCTGCCCCATTTGTCTCCGCTCCCCACAATGCCTTCCCATCTTTCAGTTCTCCATTCAGAGCTCAACTCCTCAGAGGGAGAGCCTGTCCTGGCCAACATCCCCAAAGTCTGATTTTCCTAGCCCTTTACATGCTTCTTTCCTAGCATGCATCACAGCTTGAAATGATTTCACCGATGTTCTGTTTTATTTCTACTTTCCTCCTCAGAGTGACAGATCTAGCCATGGATGAATGATCCACCATGTCTCTCTTATCTTCTGTGTTTCCCAGTACTGGCAGTATCTAGCATGAAGCAGCACCCAATGGGTGTTTTGAATGAATGAGTGACTGACTGGTCCATTCCAAACCCTACAGAAATGATTTCTAAGCCAGGATGTCAGATGTACCCCAGATCTATTCAGTCTCACTGTGTGGAAAGAGGTCAGTGCCTAAGAATTTCTCTGGGATTAAGAAACCATGGTGACTCTTCATTGTCAAGCAAGAATCCAAAGGAAAAGGCTCAGTCCATTCAAGGCCCTGCCTCCTCTGTCTCCATTCACCAACCTGCTCCACAGGAGCACATGTTGTTGGTGACTGTACTTCTCTGGTGGTCAAGTGTTTGCCCTGTCCTTCTTTCTCCCCCATGAGAGGACTAACTTTAGCTTATCAGATAGTGTTCTATTCCACAAATCCACTGTTGTGCCAAACATTGTGCCTATCCCATTAATTCTGAGTGTCTTATGGAAAGCCCCTTACTTGTGTCTATCACAACCCTTGGAAAACAGGATTTGAGAAAGAATGGATCTCAAAGCTGTCCTTAGTCTCTGAATGACACTCCATCATATGAACCTGCAGGTTGTAGGAGGACAGGACACATCTGTTAGTTTCAATATTGTATGGCCAGTGTTGAGAACACAGAAGTCCTCAATATTTACTGAGTGAATGAAAACTTCCATTTAGATTCTTCCCTCTGGGTTCAATTATAGGATCAATCAAATTTTCTTTTAAATATGAAATACCTATAACAGTAGAGCCTTTTCTTCAATAACTGCTGCAAAGAGATGAGCTGAATTAGGTAGCAAATTAACGGGTTCACTTAAGTTTCTCATCCAAGTTGCAGATCTTTGGAGAATTACACCAAATGGCCTATTGGCAGGTCCTCTGTGTTCAGGAAGCTGCTTTGGAATTTGCCCTTTGGGTTTCTGTCTGGCTAAGGGCATTCCATATCTCTCTGACAAAAAGGGCCTTCTACAGATTGTTAGGGGCCATACATATGTCTTCCTGACCTAGTTCACACTGAGCTCGATCCATCAATTCTACTACAGAACCATCTGTACCCCATCTTGCTAGATATCCCTGAGGCTGTTGTTTCTGCCAACCAGAATAACATCTGCTATTTCTATCGAGCCCACTAAATCACGAGAGGCAGCCCCAAGTCCAAGTTCTCCATAAACTCACAGAGATACAGAAGGCATCTGTACTCAGGCTGCATTCTGCAAACTACTTGATCTTCCCACCTACCCAAGTTTGGCACACATTTTCCAAGCTAGGAGTGAAAAGTAGAGAGAAAAACTTTCCTCGGACACTGCTCTATTATCTGGGCAGGCTCTTCAGTCACTGGGCTATTCCATGAAACCACCTGAGATGGATGGTGATGCCAGGTCTGTGGGTGAAACATGACTTGGCAGCATCCAATTGTCCTGGGCCTTAGCATTTGATCACTGTGGATCTCAAAGCTGAATGTTGACCAGAAGGAAATGATTTCCTGTTCACCTGGATTTACTCTTAAGAATTTATTCAGATCCAGCCTGGCAGAGTCCAGGCCAAGCGTCAATCCCTGCAGGTGCTTCTCTATCAAGTTTCTCAGTGCGTCACTGCTCAGTGATGAAGAGCTGGACATAGATCCAATCGCATCAGGCAATGCCAAAAATAAGAGGACTGGTCTTCAAGAAAACAAGGAACAAAGCAGTTTGGAAATTTTGCAAGAAAGTTTTTAAGAGGATACAGTTCAAGTTAATAAATGCACTATTAAAAAGTTAATGCTAGGCGACCAAAGTAAAGCAATAATATTCCTTTGCACAGGAGCGATCAATTTAGAAATGTTTGCTTCATCATCTTTGCCTTCATTACTACATTCCAGAACTGAGACGCATCTCTTCTTCCAAATTAAGTGGCCAAATAAGTCTTGACTCCAAAAAGCTTATGTGCAGCTCCCTTCAACCTGAGACAGTTCTTGTCCCTTTCCCAGAAATGTAAGCATGGTTGGTACTGACCAGCTCAACTGATGGACTGGAGTATAATACTGGGGTCAAGGTCAAGGATTTGTAGCTCAACTTTATTTGCTGGCCACAACCTGAACTCCTAACACCAACTAGTTCAGGTAAAGCAGTAGTGGCACTAGAAAGCATTGGCTGAATAAAATTTAAGTTAGCGAAGTTTTATTGAATCAATTTGGTCAGTTGGTTTGTAAAATAAAGTAACACCAGGGAAGCGGATGTGACTCAAGTGATTGAGCTCCAGCCTACCACATGGGAGGTCCCTGGTTTGGTTTCCGGTGCCCCCTGAAGAAGACAGCAAGCTGGTGTGACAAGCAGGCATGGCAAACTGATGCAACAAGAGACACAAGAAGAAAAAAAAAGAAAACAAAAACAAACATAATGAGATATACAACAAAGCAGGGAACATATGTTCCCAGTGCCTCCTAAAGAAGATAAGCAAGACCCAATGGGCAGACAAGGCAAGCTGACGCAGCAAGATGATTCACTATTATGTACAAAGTTTTCTACTGCCATTACCTGACTCCCCAAGACAATTTTTAAAAAACTCCTGTATATTTTAAAACTCTCTCCTTCAGAGCCCAAAGAATGCTCATCTTTTTTTTCTCATTACTTTAGGGAAGGATTATCCCATTTTACAGTCCGGGCATGAAGATAAGACGACAGCAGCAAATCTGACATGTTTGGAGGTGGACATGGGAAAGAGGGAGGCAATTATAAGTCAATGTGGCTACTAGAATATACACACTCATGAATACACACACACACACTTCATTTCTTTTAATAACACTCACCTCATTTGGATAGGAGAAGAAATACTGATAAATAGAAGCAATAGAAAACCTCAAAAAGTATCATGTACCAGAAATGTATCACCATTCAGGACTTCATCAATTTGGAGTGTAGGGCCATTTGATGGCTCCTCTGCCCTTTATCATTTGTGCTTATCAATAAACAATAGGTCCCTCAAGCTAATGGAAATGCCATCTGTGAACGGGGATAGACTCAACTGCTAATGAGGGTGGGGAAGAAAATCAAAGATCTTATCAAATTTTAAAGATTCTAAGTAGCTTTTGCTTTGTTTTACAAACTACATAGCTAACATAAGTCAAGGAAAATAGGTTTCCACTGGGGCTTTTATTTGTTCGTTATAAATCACAACTATGTATTAAAGTAAGCTGAGTAGTTGGAATTACTTGGCTAGCTCATTGCCTGTTACTACAGGTATTTTAAAGTCCTATTCCTATGCATATAGGATGTTGGCACCAAAAGAGACCTTCAATTTCATCTTAGTCTAACCTCCATTTATAGGGGAAAACTGAGACCCAAAGGAGTTAAGTAACTTGCACAATAACCTTCAACTAGAATCAAATTGCATTTCTTTGAAAAAAAAAGTATAACTTCAGTCTCTTCAATAATTTCAACAGGTTTTCCCTCAATCCAAGTTATTGGTAGTTTTCTGAACTCTACTTTATACACAATTATCAGTTTCATGGCTGACCCTGACCCCTTGTTTTGATTGGCTAAGGCTTGGTGGCCATTGATAACCCATAAGATAAAAAGTCCCTTGAAATGGATAATTGAGAACCAAATGTAGTAATATTAAATTAGTCTGGTGTCCTGGCCTTCGAATGAGGTTATTCTGTTGAATAAAGCAGCTTTCTCCTCTCTGCCTCCTTTGGAAACCCTTCCAGATTTTGCCATCCAGAAACCCTGGAATCTGCGGTAGCTGAAGTTTGCTTTGCTCTCTGTTGGAAAGTTCGAGTAAGTCTCTTGCTCTCAGGCTACTGACCAATTAACATCAGTACATGGTGTGGTGACAGAAAGTGAGTGAGGTCAAGAGGTAATAATTAAAAATGAGGTAATGAGATGATCCAATCTCCCTAGGCCTGCCAGAAGGCCATTGGCGACCACGTAAGAGTCAAGACAAACGTTCTTGGTTTCCCAGCATCCTAGATCGCCTTGGCATCAAGCCATGGGATCTGTGAAAGTTCCTCCAATCCAAGCACGGAGGTTGGTTATTATAAAGTCTGAATCTAAGGGAACTACTTTATAGATCGTCTTCCTTTATGCTAGATGTGGTGGGAGGGGGCGGTCAAGGATTGGTTTCAAATATTTCATAATAACAGGGGTCCTATTTATCTGTGCAGTCCCTCCCTTAGCACAGCGCGTCACACAGAGGGGGGCTTAGCGCCCAACAGTTGAAGGAATATCTCAGTCCTTACTCTCAAGATGCATAGGAAAATGTCATTGACTCTTAGAAGTAGTAAGACATTGAGCATGAACATTCAATTGGTGTGTATTTTTCTTTGTCGCCCACGTTGATATGGGATATCTGCTGAGGTAGCCATGCACACTGTCCATGGAAGAGTCCTTCCCAGAAGGCATGACTGGGAACAGGGCTCTACCTCTTTGGGCCTCAGCTGTTTTGTAAAGTGAGAAAAGGGGCCTAGGTAACCTGTGATCCATTCTGGGCCCAGAGCCCTAGAGCTTGCTGGTCTTGCATCCAACTCTAATTCATGGCAATGACAAGAGCTTGGCTGACTTGGCCTACAGGTATATAGCTGGTGGCCTTAAAATAAGAGGGCTACACAGGTGGATGTACTCTGAAAAGTATATATGTAATGTAAAGTGATTTTTGTTATTATTAAATCCAAGATTTGGTCTCCTTAGTACTCACTTAATTTAGTCAACTAGTTAATAGACTAGAATACTAAAAGTTTCTAGAGACTTAATTAACTTAAGAGAAAATGATAGAGAAGCAGAAAATCCACAATATAATGGCAAGCAAAGGAAGCCCCTATCCCAGGGGAAAGATGGACCAATCAAGATACCTGATTTTTCTATTGCTAGTTTTGACATTTCTCAAAGCATGATGGAACAAATTATCACAGAAGATCATTTCCTTGAAAAAAATACACAAAAGAAATAAGAATCTAAAATATATTTTTTTAAAACCTTGGGATTCCCTAAAGGCTTTGGTTGATCCACTTTCTGTTGCCGTTATCATTGTCAAAGTCTTAGAGATGAACCAAATAATCTTCTGGCACGTGGAACTTACTCCTCATGAAATTTGTACTCCATGAAAGAGACTGACAAACCCAGTGAGAAAAATAAATCAAAGGTTCACTGGTGAATAATGTCCAGTAAGAAGAGTGCTGTGATGAAATGTCTCCATTTGCAGTTTGATGGTTCATTACTCCCTCTTAACACCCACTCTTGTTTCTCACCTAAGACACAGTTTCACATCGATTAATTTATGAGCATCCATTCGCCAAGGTCTATTGCTAAACTTAAACTTTTCACTCAATGAATTCTGAGGTGCTTATTAGAATCAAAATACATCACCTCTTAGAATTTTCAGTTCCTCAGCTTTATATGCCAGGGGGAAGTTGAAGCAAACATATACTTCACTGCTTGGGATTTGTTAACAGCTGATGTTTTGTATCGTACATGAAAGAGGGGTACTGCCCGTACTGGATTTATTTTTGAGACTGAGAACTTAGGGACACACTAAATAGAGCATACATTCAAAAATAAGCACCATTGAAATTTCCAGTGTGTCATCTCTACAAAGTGTATGATGATGTATATTTGTTGTAGTTACTGCAAAGTTTCCTATTGCTTTACCAAATACTCATGATGGGATTTGTTATTCTACATTGAAACCTTATGAATATGTAGTACTTAATAAAATATTCTTTAAAGGAAATACTTAGGTCCAGAATTTTATCATTTAAATTGACAATAAAAGTAAACCCCAACACCCACACTATAAAAAACTATTAATACTTGGACTTCTATTTACAAGCCAAAGACTGTTGTTATCTAGAAAACAGGAGCAAGTATCCAGAAAGATTTGGATAGCTAAACGTTGAGGATACAAATGTTTCCCTTGAATTATTTCACTGACCAAAAAAAAAAAAATAAGACTTGATTCAATTATGAGTTTAGCTACTTTTTTTTTAAAGCAAGGGGTTGGAGGCCCGCTGTTAATTTGCATACAAAATAAATATTGTATGAAATGAAACTAAAACTCTGTAAGGCAGTAAAAGAGAAAACATTTTGTAAGCATTATTTTTTTCTGGAAAAACAGAAACAACTTCTCTATGAATACTACGTCTAACAAGAGCTTGAGAGCTACAGATAATAGTTTTTCTCCCAACAGAAAGTCCATAATATAAATGATAAAAATTTAGGAAAATTAGCTAAGATATTTTGGCATCAAAACACAGCTCATAATAAATATTCCTCCATATAAAGAAAGAAAAATACCATTTGACATGTCAATGCAACAATGTAGGGAATTTTTTCCACCAAGCATAGAAGGAACTTTTCTGTAATAGAAACAAAACCTCAGCCACGATGGCTGAAGTTTGGCTTCATCCTCAGTAAGTCTGCCAGAACATTCTGCCCTGGGGTCACCGATGGGCT
This sequence comes from Chaetophractus vellerosus, assembly GCA_004027955.1. NCBI lineage: Eukaryota > Metazoa > Chordata > Mammalia > Cingulata > Chlamyphoridae > Chaetophractus > Chaetophractus vellerosus. The sequence continues at coordinate 581 of PVKH010045259.1, read as the reverse complement.
CCTCACTGGAAACCCAGATCACACTCTACTGGACCTCTCAGCAGAATGTGACTCTACCCATACCACCCTCCCTCCTTCTGGAATCCTTGACTCCCTCTCCAGATCCATGCTTTTCTGATTCTATTCAACCTCCTTCCCAGAATGCTTTGCTTGGTTCTTAAGTGTCCCCAGGAGTTCTATACCAGGAACTATTTAATTTTTACCCTATTCTCCCCCAGGCAATCTCATTCACCCCTATGTTATTAACTATCACTCCAGGTCATAGATTCCAAATCTTCTATTTCTAGTCTTGACCTTTCCTACAAATTTCAGGCTTGACTTCAACTGCCCACTTGATATAGCCCAAGGGTATCATAAACTCAATATATCTCAAACTGTGCTCGTCTTTCCCCTCAACCTTCTATACCTCCTTATTCTCTCATTCAGCGACACCACCCTGCCGCCCACGTACTCAAGGAAGGTGCCCAGGAGTGGTCCTCAAGACCTGCTCCCTGCCATCACCCTCCCCTTTCTAATCAATGCTAAGTTCCACTGATTTAACTTTCCTAAGGTCTTTTGAATTTGTCTCCTCTCCATTCACA
>PVKH010045258.1:0-10519 GCA_004027955.1 Chaetophractus vellerosus | reverse complement strand
TCCCCTTCCCTTCCCTTCCCTCCCCTCCCCTTCCCTTTCCTCCCCTCCCCTTCCCTCAATTTAAATGAAATATGACCATTTTAAGATTTTATGAGATGGTTAAAATTATGTGACTTTAGCTAATTAAGAGAGTTGACTTTCCCTTACCCCTAAACCTAGTAGTTTTGTAAGTACCAAGATGGGGAGAAGAGAGAAGAATTCATATAACCACCAGGTTCAGCTCCACCCTCTCACATGCCTCTGTATTTTTATATTTGCAGAGACCATGTCTGTCTTATTCACCACTATATCCTCACCACCTATTTCAAGTTCCTTAGTAAGTTCTCAGAAAATATTTGTTGAATGTTTAATGTTGGATAAAGTGGTGCCTTCTACAGTACCCCTTTTCCAAGAATCAGCTCAACTCTTATCTCCTCCAGAAGCCTTCCCCTGCTCCCTCCAGGAGATGTAGCTGCTCCTTTACCTGTAAAGCCATTGCTTGCTGTGCCCATCTTCCTTATCTTGATATATTAATTATGTAATTAATGTATAATTATAATGCTTGTATGTACCATTCACTTGACTGTATCCCCAATAGATGGAAAACTCCTTGAGGAAGGGAGTTTTCACCTCTATACCCCTGATGCCTCACACAAAGTATGGCACATAGTAGGCTCTCAGTCAATTTCATTTGAAAGAATGAGCAATATTAAAAAAGGAAAATGATATCCTAAAGATTAATCCCTGAATTAATGCTAGCAAAATCTCTCTGTAAACAAGATTCCTGAAACATTAAATTATGTTTCTGGGTAATAGAATTGCTGTAAGAATGATTATAATTGTGGAAATTAAATTTCCACATGAAAGATCTAGACTATTAGTGTTCTGAAATTAGAAGGTTGAAATCATAGGAGTTCCTTGTCTTGGGCAGGTCACCCTAACTTATTCTCTTGTGGCTCCTAAAATGGTTTTTAAAAATAAGTTATCAAAATGTTTAAGGTCAGCAGAGATGAGTGGATGTAATCATTAAATACTTGAATAAAATGATTAATTTTCAACTTAGCTCTTCGCTAGAATACATGTCTTAATCAAATTCATTAGAGCAATGTTTCCAAAGGCAGAAACCTGAGAAAAAACTAACTAAAGGACATTTTTGTACCCAGATAAATATGGAAAATTTATGAGTTGTCCATATTGGACCTCTTTCATGGAATAGTTATTGAATTGGAATTTTTTTATTAGAGAAGTTGTGAACTTACAAAACAATCATGCATAATGCACAGAATTCCTATACATCACCCCTCTGCCAACACCTTCCATTGTTGTGGAATATTTGTTACAGATCATGAAAGAAAATCATCATCTTTTTACCACTAACCATGGTCCATAGCTTACATTTGGTACATTTTTCCATACACTCCCTATTATTAACACCATGTATTAGTATTGTACATTTGTTATAGTTCATGAGAAAGCACTTTCATATTGTACTGTTAGCCACAGTCCATCTTCTACCACATGGTTCATTGTGTTATACACTCCCATGGATTGTACAATCCATCCGAAGTGTACACTCAGGGGCTTTCACTTTCATCACAGAGTTGTGCAGTCATCACCTCAGTAAATTTTTGAACATTTTTCTTAGTCCAAAAGAAAAAATCCCATACCCACCTATTATTGACCCTTAGCCTTGATATTGTACCTTCTATGACAATGATGCAGGAATATTACAATATTGCTGTTAACTATTGTCCCTAAGTTACAGTAACTGTATTTAACCCATGCACCACCATACTCTTACCACCTTTAATAGTGATGTACATTTGTTCTAGTTTATAGAAAAACATTCCTGTATTTGTACTATTAACCACAATCCTCATCCACCTCTGGATTCACTATGTTATTCAGTCCCTAGATTATTCTCTAGCTTTACTTTCAATTGACATTTACATCCCTAAACTTACCCTTTCAGCCACCATCCCATTTATAAACCAGCCATGTTAGCTATAATCACTGTAATGTGTTACCATCAACTCTATCCATTTCCACACTTTTACAGTCAAGCTAATTAAAAATTCTACATACATTAAGCATCAGTACCTCCTTTGGGCCCTCCTTCTTTCTCCTAGTAACCTAAACTCTAGGTTTTACCACTGTGTATTTTCTCTTCAAATTTAGTTCATATTAGTGAGATGATACAGTATTTATCCTTTTGTGTCTGGCTTATTTCACTCAGGATAATGTCTTCAAGTTACATCCATGTTATCATATGTGTCCCAATTTCATTTCTTCTTATGCCAGCATAGTATTCCATCGTATGTATATACCACATTTTGTTTATCTATTCATCGGTTAATGGACACTTGGGTTGTTTCCATCTTTTGGAAATTGTGAATAACACCTCTATGAACACCCATGTGCAAATCTTTGCTCACATCCCCATTTGCAGTTCTTCTGGATATATTCCTAGTAGAGGATTTGCCAGGTTATATGGCAGTTCTATATTTTGCTTGGAGGAACCACCAAAATGTCTTCCAAAGTGGTTGACCATTCTACATTCCCGCCAACAGCGAAGGAGTGTTCCTATTTCTTCACATTCTCTCCAGCACTTGTTGTTTTCTGTTTTTTCAATTATGGCCATTCTATGAGGGTGAGGTGAGGTGATACCTCATTACAATTTTGATTTGTATTGAGTTGGAATTGTCTAGGGCTAGAAGTACATGATGTATGTATTATTTATAGATAAAAAAGTGAATGAAGTATGCCTGGGAAAGATCAAAATATTGTCACATTTTTTATCTAAAAAAATGTATAACATGGAACTGTATAGCACAGTAAAACCAATGTGAAACATGAATATGAGTATAAAAATATTGTTGTCATAAATTACTTGGTGGTTGTTCTTAGTTTAAGGAAAAATACAAAATATGGAATGTCAGAATTGAAAGTAACATAAAAAGGGAAATGACCCATTCTTAGATTTGCTGAGGACCAGCCACTCTACTCATCTAGTCACATCTGACAACTATGCTGTGCTAGTTTTAGTAGTTAGGCACTTTATGGTCTTTTTTTATGTTTGTTTTTTTAAAATAATTCTGTAAAAAATTTTTAAATTTATTGCATAAATATTACATCAGTAATATAGGAGATTCCCATATACCCCACTCCTCCCCCTCCCATACTTTCCTCCATTAACAACCATCTTTCATTAATATGGTACATTTGTTACAATTGATGAACACATATTGAAACATTGCTACTAACCATGGTCAATAGTTTACATTATAGTTTACACTTTGCATGGCACAATTTTATAGGTTTTCATAAAATGTATAATGACCTGTATCTGTCATTGCAGTGTCATGCAGGACTATTCCAATGTCCCCAAAAATGCCCCATGTCATTTATGGTCATTTTAAAGTTGAGAAAAATAAATCTCAGAAAGAGTTAATGACTTCTCCAAGTAAGAATTAGTGTCTTTCTTGTAAGGTTCTGAAAGGTTTAACAACTCTCCCAAGGTCAGGGCCACATGACTCTTTGGCCCATGCATTTCCCAGTGTCTTAGATTGCAAGGACTGCTATTGCAAATACCACAGACTGCTTGGCTTAAACAACAGGAATTTATTGTCTCACACTTTGGGAGGCTAGACTTCCAAAATCAGCATGTTAGCAGGGTAATGCTTTCTCTAAAGCAGGCGTTCTTAACTAGGGGTCCACGAGCTTGAACTGAAATTCAAAAAAACAGTATTCTTGTGGGGATGTGTTTGTGCAGATGTGATATATTTATTAAGTAATACATAGTATAGTGTGGACTTAGTAAGGGATCCATGGTTTTCACCTCACTGGCAAAGGGGTCCATAGAACACAAAAGGTTAAGAACCCCTGCCTAAAGGCTGTAGCATTCTGAAGGTGGCTTGCCTACAGTCCATAAGTTGATCTCTGTCTCCCTCACATGGCCATCTGTCTCCTTCTGTCTCCTGTCTGCTTATAAGGACTCCAGTCATACTGGATTAAGGCCCACCCTCATTCACTTTGGCCTCAACTTAAACAATGTCTTCAAAGTTCCTATTTACAAATAGGTTCACATTCACAGGACTGGGGTTTAGGAATTGAACATTTCTTTGTGGGGGACATGATTCAATCCATAAGATTCAGTAAAATGCCATCACTTTTGGGGATCATTTGCCTTGCGTTCATACAAGAAGCTGAGGACAAGTTGGTAAGTGTCTTTCTTTTCAGTCTAATGCCCTTGTGCTAAAATCCACATTAGGTGGTTCTACACTGTAAAATATTTGACGGCAGAAGCTGTGTCTTATTCATTTATAGTCCCAGTATCCATAACACTGTATGGTACATGACATAGTATATATTTATGAAATATTTTTGGATGAATGAATCTAATACTAAAATTATAACATAAAGTCATCAAAAGTTGTTGTAATTCTGACATCATCTTTGTATCTGAGAATTATCTTTGGTAAATTCAGTTGTTTTTGGTTTTGTTTTTTACTGTATTTTCCAAAAGAGTAATCTCATGTTTTTACTCTCTGTTTTCCTTAGTGGAGAAAGAGGATCTGGAAAGTCCGAAGCTAGCAAGCAAATAACGAGACACTTAACCTGTAGATCTGGCCTCAGCAGGAGTTTATTTGATTCCAAATTTAAACATGTAAGTCTCTTGTTTGGGTTAGCACATATATGAATGAGTATATTGAGCCAAGAAAAAATGTCATTTATTTATGAACAGGAACATCATAATAGCCCCAAGTTGGTCACAGTTTGTGAAAATAAAGGAAAAAAGATTGAGGTCTGGTACAAATTCATATTTCTCAAGTGAACTTTTATTTTTTTTTTCTATATTAAAAAAATATATATATTAGGCATGCTCTAATTTTATATTTGCTCTGAATAGTTGGTTTGGAAAAATATATCATAGTTAGAGATTGTTGTTCATATAAAAAGTTCCACTTTTGCATGTTGGTACATTTGGCTTAACTGGTCCTGATAACCTAGTTTTGTGGGGGATTTTATTGAGAGCCGATAAGTTTCAAAGCATTTAAGAGAAGTGAAAATAGTAAACTTTAGTGACATTGATGGACAGGTAATAAAACCCTCAACCCTGACACTGATTTTAAATTTATCTAGTAACACTTGGTGTTTTTTTTTTTTTTGAAGACTTCTTACCCTGGTACTTCATCTACCTAAAATACCACAGAAATCAAGAAGAAAGAAAAAAAGGCCTACCAAGAGCTAAGAAATAGGTCAAAAATTTCATGCAATAGAACTCCAAAATTGTATTCAAGAAGGTACACACACACTAGTGATTTATTGTTTTGACCAAGGGTAGGGAAGACACATTTGTCAAAAAGTTGTTTATTATATCCTGAGTCAAAGAAACCATTAAGTTTATATCTAAAATTATGGTGAATTACACCCATACACAAGAAGAATATAAGCTTTGCTAAAAAATAAATGAACATTGCTATATTTCATATTTTAAAAAATGAAGTAGAAATATGTTATACTATTTTCTATGATAAAAAATGTATTATACTTTAGGCCAAGCTCTCCATTGGCACTTATTTCACAGTGAAGTACTGTAAATATAAGGATGTAGCCTTATATTGACAGTGCTCTTTCCTCAATAATTTCCCTGGTCTATATATACATTGTTGTATGTACATATACAGAATTTTACATTTAAATGTGCCTGATTACATTGAAATTAACAGAGCTAATCTTATTTTAGATCATTTTCTAAAACAATGCCACTAAAAACTTCCAAAGTTAAAAAATCTAGAAATCTATTTATTATGCAAGGGAAAATTGCTTTTTTTGTTTTTATCGTGTGATCTGCCTTTTTTTCTGGTTGCTCCAGGGCAGAGTTATTGCTGCCACGGTTGTGTTTTCTTTGGAATATCTGGAAGTTTATAGTAACTGATTCTCCATTTAGAAAGAAAAGGAATTTACGTTTAATAATTAGGTCAGTATTATCATCTTACATTTCTGCTTTTGAATTAGAAGTCCTTAAAGAATTAAATCTGCTATAATAGATTCCCAAGTTTATGCCTGATTCTAGAGACTTTGTTCTCTTTGTAGAGAATGTATAATAAATTCTGCAACATGTCTATGGTATTGTATGTGTTTATTAACACCAATTCATTAAGCTCAAACTATGTATTAAGCACCCTCACAATACTATAGCACAGCCCAAAATTATTTGGGAGGTCAAACTGGGAAGAATAACACACTACTCTCTTTGTTCAAATATTTTAATATACTTATTACTGATACTTAAGGACTAGAGCATTTTTAAAACAATAAACTATATAATAAACTCAAGTTAAACGGATAGAAATAGCATGGTTAATCGTAATTGTAGGGAGGTGGATGTGGCTCAAGTGATTGGACATCCCCCTACCATATGTGAGGACCCAGGTTCCATCCCCAGAACCTCCTGGTAAAAAGGCAAACAGGCAAGCCAGGCCCACGTGGCGAACCATGCAACAAGATGATGATGCAACAAAAGAGAGACGCAGGGGAGAGTCAAGGTGAGAGGTGCCAGAAACCAGGAAGTGAGGTGGCACGAGTGACAGGGTGCCTCTCTTCCACATCGGAGGTCCCTAGGATGGAATCCCAGTGAAGCTGGGAGGAGAAAAATGAGAAGAGAAGGCAAGAAACAGACACAGAAGATCACCCAGCAAATGGACACAGACAGAAAGTGGGGGTGTGGATCATAATTGTAATGACAAGGAGCTTTGGCCTCCCCTCTAAAGTACTTGCTTATTAAAATGATCATTTGAGAGAGAGCAGGATGTATATGTTCTAAATTGAATTCTAGATTACTTAATGCCACTTGGCTTTCTCTTTTAGCTTAACTGAATGGATTCTAAGTTATATTTCTTTGGATAGGGATGATGTAGCTTTTGTAAATCAATTAGCATCTGGGAGTCAGGACTATAATATGTGATACAAATTTCAAGTAAAACTATTTCTAATTCATTTTTTCTTTATTTCTCGTGACCAATTAAATTTCAGGATTAAGTGCTATCTAATTTCATAAAGTTTGAATATGGCTTAAACTTCATGTCAATTATGCTTTTTTAAAATTTCTCTTTAAATTGTCATATAATATCAGTGGCCATGATATTCATGAAAATTTTCCAGTCACAGTTTTTGTACAGCATCTAATTATACAGGAATTAAATACCAGCATTGGATACATTTATGAACTGACTGTAAATCTTTATAACATTTCAGGGGATTGGTAAAATGAAGTACAATTCAAGAGTTGGGTCAATATTTCCTAGATTTAAAAAAAATCTAATTAGGGAAATGAACACAAAAGAGCTTCTTTGTTACATGGAGCTAATTAGTAGAAGATATGATGTTCAGGGCAAGATAAGATGAATGGAACCTTCATTAAGTGACCATGAGTGGAAAGAAGCGGTTTAGTTGAATTAGAAAGACATTGTAGCCATATTAGATTATGAATATTATTCTGGACAGACAAGTGCATAATGCAGGCAAATGAAGCACGTGGGTATTAAACACATTATGGTATCTTCCACTGTAGAGTAGACAACTTTGCCCCAAATCCTAGTATAGTGTGAGAGAAAAATAGTCATTGGGGGTTGTTCAGATCATCAGTTACCAAAGAATATAAAGTCAAAGAATGGTGGAGAAATAAAAGGGAAGGCATATTGAGATAGTCCTCAATATAGTATCAATATGGAGACTGAGGAGTGAAGAAAATCCTTCTTGTGGTTACATCAAAGACATCATTGTCAAAATTAAACACTGTAATCTCAGAAGAGTGTGGGCAGCAAAACACCAAAATGATGAGGTTTGGCTTGAAGTTGGACCATTTATAAGTTTCCCCCATCATGGTAAGTGTACCCCGTATAAAGAGGGGAGAGAACTGTGAAAGAGTAGATAGTTGGTTTCTGGAAAGTAAAGGAGAGTCCAGCACTGAGGTTCAGAGATGCTCTTTGGTAATTATATGTAGGTAATACACCTATTTTTAAAGGGACTCACAACTGTGATGTTTCCAAATTTTAATCTAATAGTCTAATTGTCCTGTCCTACAAAATCTACCTGGGTTTACATTCTGCCTTTGCAATGTACTTCAAAGTGTGCTTTATAAAATTAGGTAGATGTATTTGGATCCAATTACTAGATAGTTTTTGCTCCCCCTAAAGAGATTCAGGACACTCAGATGAGTTCAGAAGGGCCGATGTTGTTTATAATCCCAGTTTTTGAATTTCAAACTCTGAAAGCAGGGGATTTTCCACTGCAGTAGATTTATTGGAAGAAGAAAATCATGTTTTGGAAAGAAACTGCCTGGGATTTCTCCCTACTTCTGGCCCAAAACATTCAATTCCATTCAAATCACTTAAATAAACATTTATTGAGCAACTCCTTTCACTGAGCAGTGATGGACTCAAATTAATTAAGCTATTGTTATTTGTTTTTTAAATGATGAGGCCACAGGTTTTTCCTTTTAGGTAGTGCAACAGATTACTATGTCTTGATAATATTGCATGAATTTTAGTGGCATAACTATTGAAATTTTATAGGAAAAAATACCATACATTATAAATAGGCAAAATCGTGCCAGTAAAATTTTGAGTCGGTATTGAGGATGTACATATTTCACTTCCCTCCTCTATATTTGTATTTTAAATTGTTCACTGTACAACATTCTGATTATTTTCTATCAAAGTGGGGTGGCTGTTGGGTAATTTCAGTTTTGTATTTTCTCAGTATTTCCTTTAACGTGTTTAGTGCCTCCTATTTAGGCCAAGAGGCTAATTATACATAAAAAGCAGAGTCAAACCACACTAGGTATTTCAGAATTAAACTAATCTTTTAATCTTGAATTACAGACAAGCAGTGGAAGGTGAAAGAATGCCATGTGGGTATTTTTATATTTTGTTAAATACCTTTAAGTTTATATTGCTTACATGTCTTTTAAGTTTTTATTGTTAATCTGGCAATAAGAGCCATATGATGCAGTGATTTAGCATATTTCAGTTCTGCAGCCAGAGTGCCTGGGTTCAAATTTCAGCCCATCATTTACAGTCTCTTGGCCTTGGGGAAGTTACTTAATCTCTCTGTGCTTGTTTCCCTCTCTGTAAAATGGAGACTTTATTTGTGAGCATGAAAGGAAAATCATTTATATACATATACCTGTGCATATCTTTATTATGTTATATATTGATATATAATAAAATAATATATGTGATATAATTTTATAATGTATGTAATCACTTTGGAATAATGACTGACATCTAGCAATCATAATATGTGTTCTTTTATTATTAACATTAATAAAAATAATCATTGTTATATATTGAATGTACAAGGCACGATATTCATTTTATACACCTGACAGGGACAATCACTGAAGGAGTTGTTCTTATGTTAGAATAGAGGAAAAAGAGACTTAGAGTATTTAAGAAAGTTGCTCAAAGTCATAAACTTGTCATTAGCAGAGCCAGTATGTAAAACCAGCTACTTCGTACTCCAAAGACACATATATTGAACCATTACCCTTTACTTACTCTTTGGGGTACATGTCAATAGTTACTTTCTATGTACTTTTTTCTATAATAATTTTTAAAAATCTTTATTTCAAATATAACTCCAAGATAACTAGAAGTCCAAATATTTTTTTAAAAATCTGTCCTGATTATTTAATGTACTTTCAAACCATTTTGAAACATAATATTATAAATGGTTAAAATTTTATATAACTACACTATTCTATTCATATATATCACTATATATTTAAGACTAAATTATTGGAAAGAGGCAAAAATAATAGCTTTATAAATATCTGAAATTATTTTTCAGAAAGCCTTTCTGTTTCACTGTTTTAAATTCACATTTATCATCTATAAAATTAAGTTATTATATAGAGGCCTAACATAGAAATTCAATATGTATTTTTCTCCACAATTATAAACTTCAAAAACAGATGTTTAAACATATTTCATTATTTATCATAACTTTTAGCACTTTTAATTCATGGTTTAGCATCAGAGTATTGTTTTATAGTCTTTAACAATTTAAACTACTTCCAGTGCGAATATTCTTGCTGTCCTGATTTTGTGATAATCAGGGTAGGCTAAATATTCGCTATATTAGAAACCATGCATGTGTCCTCAAACCTAGTTTTTCTCCCTAGGTCTGTTTTTTAGAATGCTGGTGATAAACCAAGCCCTGATTTATTATATGATCATCCTGTATGGGAAATGACTGTAACTCTAGGTATCTTTGGTCAACCTTAAGAGATATAGCAGGGGGCAGATGTGGCTCAAATGGTTGGGTGTCCATTTCCCATGTGGAGAAACCTGGGTTCGATCCCCGGGACCTCCCGGTAAAATAAAGAAAAATATAGAAGGTGCACGGGCATGCTGTCAGGCTCCACGAGCGAGTGAGCCCCCAGGCCCCGCTGAACCAAGCAGCAAGATGATGATGTAATAGGAGAGAGAGGCAGGGGAGAGCCAAGACAAGAGGTACCGAAAAACCAGGAACT
>PVKH010045257.1:0-10520 GCA_004027955.1 Chaetophractus vellerosus | reverse complement strand
AAAAATACAGCAAATGTAAGGTATGGACTATAGCTAGTACTGTAGTAATATTTTGACGATATTCTTTCATAATTTCTAACAAATGTTTCACAACAATGTAAAGGATTGGTGGTCGGGTGATATATGGGAGCCTTGATGATGTTATGCATGTTTGTTTTGTAAGTTCACAACTTTCACTATACACTTATTATTTATGTATGTTCATGTATGAATGATATACTTCAATAAAATTAAAAAAGAGTAGTATCACTATATGTATGAGAGAAATTATGATCAGCAGACAAGAAAGTAAATTGACAATATTTTTAGCACTCTGTTCCTACATTTAAAAAAACTTTATGATTTTTTCAAGAGAATATCAAAAATATTTTTTGTGCAATCATAACTTCAATCATTCTAGAGCACATTCATTATTCCAATAATAATAGTAATAAACAATCAAAACTCATCATCTTTCAATCTCTCTATGCTTCCCCTGCCATACGTAGTTGCTATTCTTTTTGCTGTCTAGTATATTTGTATTTATATTTTGTGAAAACTGTCTTACATATGTAATATCACCCATATTAGTGTTAAATGATGTTTTACTATCTTATACAGTCCCATGTTACAGTTTTTAGCTTCCCAGTTCCTGAATTTTAATGATAATATGTTTTTCTGTTGTATGTATGCTAGCCCTTAATTTTGTTGTTGTTTGATTTTTTAATATACTCTATCAATAAAGACAAACTTGGCTATGCTATGGTACAAGAAAACCAAAAACAAGTTCTCAGTGGCTTCCAGCAACAAAGGTTTGTTTTTCCCTCCTACTTCCTGCCCCTCTTTGTCCACTGTGATTCTGCCCATTTTATTCACAATTCAGGCCCCAGAAAATGGAACAACCTGTGGAGAGAGTTACTACATGGTATGTCATGGGAACCCAGGCTCAGGGACAACAGAAAATTTAAACAAATGACCACTCAATTACTTTCACAACACAAAGTGTCTAAAAAAGCAGGCTCTCTGTGGCCAGTCTCCCAGGGCGGCCAAACTGCTTTGGTCAGAGTTGGTGGATAGGAGCTCTGCACACCTCACTTCACATCAGAGAAGAAAGACAAATCTGTGCTGCTAGGGTATTCATATGACCCAGAGAGAGGGGGCCCTGCCACTGAATTCCCTGCCCTAATAAGCTAGCTGGGGCTGCTTCTTCATGGTTTCAGGGTCTAAGGTCTAGTCAGGACTTTTCATTAGACCTGACATCTCCCCCACATTGTGGAATGGAAACATACTGAAATCTTGTGGCAAAATAGAAAAGAAGGTGGGGGATATATGGGGGCTGGGAGATGTGTGTCTATGCCTTTCCCAGCAGTACACTCCTCAGCCTCTCAACCAAATCTAGCCTACTCCTCCATATTACTTCTAGAGCATACGCCCACTCCTACCTCAGACACAAAGATGGAGACAAGTTGGGACTACTGGCCTGCGCCTCTCAACAATGTTAACAGTAAAAGTTTGTTAACACCAGCAGCTGCAGCACTTTAATAGGGCTTCACCTATGCATACCATTACTCCAAACAGGGTGGTCAGGACTGTCTAAAGCAATGTTTGCATCCATGTCTCCTGGTCCCCATTAGGGGACAGCTGGAGAGGTCTCTTATAGAATCTCTTTGTACACTTTGAGGCCAGTGGGCTTGCCTTCGGATTTCAATACTTCCCTGAGGTATTAACCCATGTTTAGCAGGAGGTGTTAGCAATAGCACATGTGCCTCCTTATTGGGCTAGGAGGAAGTCTAAGTCAAGATGATTATCAAAAACTATAGCATAGTTTGGGTATGAATTTTCAGGCAACCTGATGTGAAGGTGTATTGCCTGTCACTTCCCAATGACCTATACAGAAGATGGTGAAGAAGGAGAGCCCACCCCCACAGAGTCACTTATCTTGGGGAGGCTAGCAGAAAAATGACTGAGTCATTTGCAAGTTTAATTACATTGGGAGTTGATGCATCATGACAGAGTGTCCAGGGTTGTGGACAAGAAGAGCGTACAGCCAATGGCAGGATCATTATCTTTTTCACAGGATATAAATGAAGGACAGCCTGGTGTTAGGTGAGGCAAGGAAATTCTACTCCTTGACTGTCAATCCAAACTCAGCAATGAAGAGAGAGCAAATAAGGGATCAAATGGCAGCTGGAGCCATCGGTAAGGTTCCCTGCAGCCGCCCTGGACCAGGTCAGCTGGATGCAGGTGATTTACTTTGCCTCTGTTGCCAGCAAGTCAAATTTGTAGAAATCAGGATAGGAAACAGTAACTAGTCCTGACAGGGTAGTCGTCTAACCATGTCCCATGGGAGACACTATTTGTAGCAGCTTATCTTTTCCCTCTAAGGCCTCCCAGTCTTTCTGTTCCTATGCCCTGAGCTTTAGCCTCACTCCTTTCCCATTTCTCTCAGTGTCTTACCCATATTTTCTGACCCACTTCAACCTCCTCTGAGAGACAGGAGTTGTCAGGACTCCTTGGAGGTATCCCACAACCGTTCCCATGGGGATTGATGGCACAACCAGGGGTAGGTGTTGCCCTCTAACCTCTAGTATGTGCATGATAGGCCTTATGGGTCCCACACACTGAATGTGTGTTAAGTACTTTTAAGCACACATCTGTCATCCCACCCCCTTGATTTGTGGCCCTAACCTCCTACCATCCTGGGAATCATGTGGACAGTGCAATGGGGTAAAAAGAAGGATGATCCCCTGATGTGGCTAAAAAAAAGTGTCCCAATTGGTGTGTCCTTTGTCCCCCTTATAGGACCAATCTTTGGCTTGATAGGTGTAAGGACAGACATGTAGCAAAGCCTGAGTCCCTTTTTCACCCTCAACCCCTCCCTGTGCTAAGAAGCAGGATAAAGATATTTTCCTTCCAGGGAACTTCTGGGTTCAGCTTCCAGATGGCTCAAGTAAGGTGGACAGTCCACCCTGCAAGAGAGTTGCCAGGTGCTTTATCAGGTGGCCGTTAAAATTCTCCACAGTGCCAGCTGCCTGTGAGTGGTGGGTGACATGGGAGATACATCTAATTCTATGGGTGTGGGCCCATCTTTGAGTGGATTGTGCAGTAGACTGGGGTCCTTGGTCAGAGGAGATGTCATCTGGGTACCCAAAAGTGTGGCAAAGCAGCTTTTCCATATCCCTTGTATGCATTATTTCTGTATAATGAACTGGAAAGGCAAAGCCAGAGCCTGACAAGGCACAAACAAGGCATAGGCCATAACTTGTGCTGGTGGAGAGGGTCACTGTAGTCCACTTGCCATGAGCAGCCTGATGTTCCCTCTGGTAGTAGCTCCTGAATGCCCTTTTAGGGCCCTGGCTTATAGCTGACATCTCTCACATTGGTAAGTGGCAGATTGGAGAAGTATTCTGTGTTCCTAGGTCCATAACTTAATGGTTCGGAATTTCCATGCCCAGTTTGCTGGTGAATCCACCCAGTGGCAGAAGCAGCCATGGGGAATTCAGCTATTTTGTGTGGATGTCTCTAAGGGTAAATTCATTGTCCTCTTATCCTCTGCCTTTCTCGTAGGAGGACCACCATTCCCATAGGGTGCCAAAGTAGTTTGGTGCATCCTTTATTGGGTAAGCCATTACAGTGATTTTCATTATCTTACGGGTCCTTCCCATGCACAAGAAAATGTGTCACATAGATGGTCCCTTTTTACTTTGCCGATTGTTTCCAAAGGTTCCTCCCCCACACTGAGAAACCTTTGATTCTCTAATTGTGGGGAGGCAGCCAAGAAGGAGTCTGTGGCCTTCCTCCCAAACAGCATTTCTCAAAAAGTTTCCCTTTGGAGACCTCACACATGGCAACCCCCAGGACCCTAACTCCAGCAGCCACAAGTAAACAGCTCTCAGAACAAGGGCCCATCCTGCAGATTCCAGGATACTGGATCAATAAGGCATACACCCACTGTCTGCTGGCCTGGCTTCCCTACCACCATAGTGGCTATTCTCCCAATATGGAAACCCTTGTCCCAAGCAGAGAGGGTATAATAAACCAGCTCAATTGCATCTCCCAGGGGAATCCCTGGAGAGAAAAGTAGAACCAAACTGTTGCCCCACTGAGGAGAACCCTCTCCAATAAAATTATCAATGTCCCATGGAGAAAAGGGAATCCTGGAAGGGGTCGTATCCCTTCCTTGGGAGTAGAACAGCACACCATAGCTTCCTCCTCATTACTCCAAGTCTTAGAAAAGATCACACTTTCATTTTCACCTCCAGGTTCCCATTTTCAGTTCTAATAGTCTCCTGAATAATAACCAGCCATAAGATCAGTCTGAATGGTCTGAGAGCATGTACGCCTGATTCCAGAGTGAGAGGAGATATAAGAAACCACGGGCCAGGAGAGTGTATGCCAGGTAGCTGAAGCCCCAAATTCTTTGATCTCAGCATGGAACTAGGCAGCCAACTACCTGGCATTCATCAGGGTTTCTCACAGTCCCATTTATTGCTGTCCTTTACTCAGATAAAGGCTCCAGCAGTGGGTCAGTACCTCTACCCAGGTTGGTAGGGCAGGGGCAACTCCTCAGTTTAGGCCACAAAACTATGAGTCCTGTGTTGCTCAAGATGCTCCTGTACAAAAGGAAGACAAGAGTGACAAAAAAAAAAATCAACCCACACCCTGTTTCCCCATTCCTGCTCACTGCACCAAAATCTGTGTAGCAAGTTACTATACAGTGTCATGGAAACACAGACTCAAGCACAACAGAGACTTTCAGCAAATGACTGCTGTATTTACTTACAGAGCACAAAGGTTTCAAAAGAGCAGGGGAAGAGATGAGAATTAGTGGATGGCAGCTATGTATCCCACTTCACTTTGGAAGGGAGAGACAAACCTCTGCTGCCAAGGGTGGGGAGGGGCTCTGTCAATGAGATTTTCTGCCCTGGTAAGTATCTGGGGCAGCTTGTTCTTGGTTTCTGGGTTTAAGTTCTGGTTGGGTCTTTTCATTAGACCAAACATCTCTCGTGCATTGTGGAATGGAAACAGACAGAAACATTGCTGCACAATAGAACTGGGAGAAGGGATTATTGGAAGATGGCCAGTAAGCATGTGTCTGGTTCTTCAAATTTTAACTCAAAATTGACAACCATTATTTCCTCTGGCATTTCATTAGCCAAAATAAGACATGTGCCTATACCTGAATTTCACAAACATATATAAAATTGTTATCTTCGATTTTTTTAAAGATTAAGGGTATGTATAATTTGAATTAAATTTTCTGAATGAAATAAGACACAGGAGAATTATAGATTTAGGCAAAAAGATATATTAACTATATGTTTCATTTCTTCTGTTTTATTAATGAAACATTTTTAATATTATTAGATTTTTAGCTTAATTTTAAACTATAAATATTTTCATGTTTTTTTTGCCTTTTTACTTTGTTTAAAAACAGATATAGTGATGGTTTTGGTTATCTGTATTTACCATATCCTATGAAAATTACTTTCTTATCTAAATGTCTAAATTCTACTTAGTTTATGCTCTTTAAGAAAATTTAATTCTTTTATTTCTCTATTATATGAAAAGCATATGCATGGTTTAGTATGACTTTTCCTTTTGCAGATTGTTAAAATAATGTGAAATATTTAAGAATGACTTTAATTCCTTCATGTTTTTATGACTCTAAACTTTCCCTCATCTCTTTTACATTAGCATCATCATGTATCTTGGACTATAACCAATATTTTTTTCATTTAAAAATTTTTATTAAAGCATATCATTCATACATGAATATACATAATAAATGTATAGTAAAAGTTGTGAACTTACAAAACAAACATGCATATCATCATACATGGCTCCCATACATCACCCTCCCACCAACACTTTGCATTGTTGTGAAACGTTTGTTAATCACCAAAATATTACTACTAACAATGGTCAATATTTTATATTTGGTATATTTTCCCCTAATCCACATGATTATTAACACCTTGTTTCAGTGTTATATATTTATTATAGTTCATGAGAGAATGGTCTCATATTTGTTCTGTTAATGACAGTCCATCTTCTACCACACAATTCACTGTGATATACAGTCCCATGCTTTGTATAATCCATTCAAAATGTATACTCAGTGGCTCTCATTTTCATCAGAGTTGTGCTGGTCATCACCTCAGTTAATTTTAGAATGTTTTCATCGCTTCAAACAAAAAAATCCCATACCCCAAATCCCACTTATTGTTTTCCCTTAGAATTGATATAATACCTTCTCTACCATTGCTGAAAAAATATTACAATATTATTTTTAACTATCATCCATAAGTTACATTAGTTGTAATTTTCCAATATGTCACTATATTCTTAACACTTTGTAAAAAAAATTCCAATATTTATACTATTAACCACACTCTTCATCCACCACAGAAATTATTGTTACATAGTCCTTAGATTAGTCTCTATCTTCCTTTCAATTGACATTTACATCCACAGAATACCCCTTTCAGCCTCAATCACATTTATAAATCAGCAGTGTTAGTTATACTCACTATAATGTGTTACCATCCACTCTATTCATTTCCACATTAATATATTAAACCTTATTTAAAATTCTACAAACATTAAGCATCAGCTTCCATTCTCAACACATATTCTATCTCCTAGAAACCTATACTAAAGAGTTTATCTCCATGAGTTTACTCATTGTATTTAGTTTATTAATAGTGAGACCATAAAATATTTGCCCTTTTGTGTCTGGCTTATTACATTCAACACAATGTCCTCAAGGTTCATCAATGTTGTCATATGCTTCCCAATTTTATTTCTTAGAGCTGAGTAGTATAGTATACCCTTGTATGTATATATTATGTATGTTTTTCCATTCATCAGTTGATGGACACTTGGACTGTTCAAATGTGAATAGTGATGCTATGAACATCAATGCAAATGTCAGTTCATGTAATTGCTTTCAGTACTTCTGAATATATATTCCTAGTAACAGCATTGCTGACTCATTCAGCAGTTCTATATTCAGCTTCTTAAAGGAATACCAACTGTCTTCCAAAGAGGGTGCATCTCATTACATTACCACCAAAAGTGAAAGAGTGTTCCTATTTTTCCACATCCTCTCCAGAAGTTGTAGTTTTCTGATCTTTTAAATAATGGCCATTCTATAAGGTATGAAATGGTATCTCATTGTAGTGTTGATCTAGATTTCCTTAAAAGTCAGTGATGTTGAGCATTTCTTTTCATTTGCTTTTTGGCCATTTGTATTTACTCTTTGGAGAAATGTCTAAGTCTTTTGTCTACTTTTAATTGGGTTCTTTGACTCTTTATCATTGAGTTGTATGATCTGTTTATATGGCATGGATAACAGACCTTTTTCAGATATGTGGCTTCCAAATATTTTTTCCCATCAAGTAGGCTGAATTTTACTTTCTTGAGAAAGTCTTTTAAAGAACAAAAGTGGAATTGTGGGACCATGGCATTGGATTAGCACATAAAGCTCAGTGCTTTCACAAAAACAAGGGAGAAAGAGTCTTAAGTCACCAGAGGGACCTGCTTTGAGGGTCAGCAGACCAAGACAGCATGTTAAAACTCCCAGGAGGTTGAAGGACAGAGAGACCAAGAATCTGAAAGAACAAATTATGAGTTACTAAACCTCCTGACTGCAGGAAAGGGCTCCCCTCCCCCACCCCCCAAATATTATTCAGCAGTGGTAAAACATGTGACACATTGAAACTGACTGGGAGGGTTACAGACCTCTTCCTCCCTGCCAGCTGTTACAAGGGAAAGGGGGGGGGGCTTTTCTTCAGTGAATTCAGCAGTGGAACCCACTTTGAATCTTGGCTCTGGCCAGACAAAAACAAAGGAATACCGAGAGAGATACACCTCTGTGGAAATGCACGCCAATGAGCCCCATATACTGACTGATCTGGAAATTACATGGACAGAAACCGCTTTTAGGACTCTCATTACTCTACCCCTGGGAGAAAGTCTGCACCCCATTAGTGAGTCCTTGACATGGTTTTTGGTAACTTAAGCTGGGCAATTTTAAAGACTTAGGATAAGTTGAACCAAATATCAAAGAGCGGTGAAAAAATAATAACAAGAGGCAAGAGAGAGAAATTGCCCATCAAAGTAAATTAACCATCATATATGATGCCTAGACATCAGTAAAAAATTATGAGCCATACTAGGAGACAGGAAGAGATGGCTCAGCCAAAGGAAACCAAATATCCTGATGAGATTCAGTTTTGAGACAATCAATGATAACCATACAACTCTCATAAATCATTTTAAAGAATTGAAAAAAATATGTCTAAAGAGATAAAGGATATTAAGAAGACACTGGGTGAGTGTTCTAGTCAGGGTTCTCTCGGGAAACAGAATCAACAGGAGATATCTGTTAAAAATATAAGATTTTATTTTATTTATTTTTTTTAATATTTTGTCCTACTCCCTTTTTTTTATTTTATTTTATTACATATCTCCCCTTCCCGCCCCCGAGAGTGGTCACTGCGCAGGTGCGGCTTTCCCCGCTTGTGGGCAGTCTCTGCGTCCATTCACGGCCGGCTTTCAGTTCGCAGGTGGCTGGCTGCACTCCATCCGCGGGTGACCTGCCCTGCCCATGGCGGCTCTTGCCCTGTCCATGGCAGCTTCTTGCCCTGCCCACGGCAGCTCCGGCCCGCCCATGGTGGCTTGCCATTCTCAAGGCGGTCTGCCCACTAGGAGAGGTCCCCAGGAATTGAACCCAGGGCCTCCCATGTGGTATGCCAGTGCCCTATCCACTGGGCTGTCGAGCCGGCCCCCCCCAAAAAAATATAAGATTTTATAAGAGTCTCTCATGTGACTGTGGGGATGCACAAGTCCAGGTTCCACAGGCAGGCTGCAAGCCAGGGGCTCCGATGAAAGACCAATGAAGGGTCCTTGATGAGTTTCTGGGAGAAGTTGGTTCTCAAATGATGAGCTGGGAAATTCTCTCTGAATGTTGAAATCAGTTCCCTTTTATGGCAGCCAATTGAATGGATAAAAGTGTCATCTATTTGATCCAATTTCCCTGATTGATGCAGATGTAATCAGCCACCCATGCAGTAAACTCACTGGTGATTGAAGTCCATAAATACTCTTGTATTACAATTAGCCCAGTGCTTGCTGGACCTAATACCTGGACACAATTACCTGGCCGAGTTGACACATTAACCTAACCATCACAGTGAGCATAGAGAACAATTCAAAGAAAAGCAATGGAGCTTATGGGAATGAAAGACATGATGGATGAGATTAAAAATATATTAGAGGCACATAAGAGCAGATTTGAAATGCTTGAAGACAGAATTAGTGATTTTGAAAACAGAACATCTGAACTGGAAGAGACAGGAGAACAGAAAGGGAAGAGAATGGAAAAATGGAACATGGTCTCAGGGAATTGAATGACAATACAAAATGCAAAAACATATGTATTATCAGCATCTCAGAAGGAGAAAAGAATGAAAAAGGGGCAGAGAGAATATTTGAGGAAATAATGACTGAAAACATCCCTACCCTTATGAAAGACATAAATATCAATGTCCAAGAAGGACAACACACCCAAAACAGAATAAAAATGAATAAACCTACTCCAGAACACCTATTATTCAGGAGGACAAATATCTGAGATAAAGAGAATATTTTGAAAACAGTAAGAAAAAAGCAAAGTATCACATACAAGGGAAACTTGATAAAATTAAGTGCTGACTTTTCATCAGAACCCATTGAGGAGAGAAGAAATTGTTATGATGTATTTAAGGTATTGAAAGAGAAAAACTGCCAGCCAAGAACTCTGTATCCAGAAAAGCTGTCCTTCAAAAATGAGGGTGATTTCACAGTCTTCACAGAAAAACAAAAACTGATAGAATATGTTATGAAAAGACCAGAATTACAAGAGATACTAAGAGGAGTACAGCAGCCTGAAATGGAAAAACAAGGGCAAGAGACTTGGAGAAGGTTGTAGAAATGAACATTAGAAAGGGTAAAAAATAGACTATAGTATTATACAACTGAAAAACAAAGGTCAAAATGGATGAAGTAAGTAATGTCTTTACATGTATAACATTGAATGGTAATGGCTTTAACTCCCCATTCAAAAGACAAAGACTGATAGAATGGATTTAAAAATATGACTCATGTTCATGTTGTCTACAAGTGACTCACCTCAGACACAAGGACACAACCAGGCTAAAGGTGAAAGGTTGGAAAGAGATATTCCATGAAAATAGGAACCAAAAATGAGCTGGAGTAGCAATACTAATATCAGACAATATAGATTTTAAATGTGAAACTGTTATAAGGGATAAAGAAGGTTATTATATATTAATAAAAGGGACAATTCAACAAGGAGACATAAATATTCTAAATATTTATGCACCTAACCTCACTGTGCCAAGATACATGAGGCACACACTGGCAAAGCTGAAGAGAGAAACAGATCTCTCTACAATAATACTTGGAGACTTCAATACACCACTCTCAGTATTGGATAGAAAATCTGGAGAGTGGATAAACAAAGAAATAGAGAA
>PVKH010045256.1:0-10520 GCA_004027955.1 Chaetophractus vellerosus | reverse complement strand
GGAGTAAGATGGCTGCCGACGTCTCCAGGGTTCAGGCTTCCGGGTTCCTCTGTTCCCGGGGCTGCGTTTCTCTCCGGGCTTAGCTTCTGTTTCCTTCATGAGTTCAGCTGAAGACTATGAGACTCTCTGCGTTGCGTCTCTCCACAAGGCCAGCTGTAGCCTATCCGGCGATCGGCTCACTCCAACATCAGAACTGCTTTTCAAATCTGCTTCTCCAAATCTCTTCACTCAATCTGCTTTTCTCAATCTGCTTGCTCTCTGCTGCCTCTTATCTAGCCTTCCATACTTGAGACCATGCCCACCGAGGGGCGGGGCTCAACGGCTCACTGATGTGGCAGTTAACGCCCTACTCACAACTCAATCATGCCCAGATGAACAGACCAGCTTACAAACATAATCTAATCTATATTTTTGGAATTCACAATTAAATCAAACTCAAACCATTACACCCATGCTTCTGGGATGATGAGCTCAGCTGGGTGATACCCCTTAGGTTCCCTCATAGGTTGCAGTTAAATGGAGTCTGAGGATGGTGTCCTCTGAAAACTTTTTCACTCACCTCTATGGCTGCAGTGATGGGATGGCTAGAATTCTTGGGGGCTGGTTGGTCATTTCTTACTCCAAGCAACACCTCTTTATTTTGTAGTGGCTCATACCTTTTTGTCAAACTGGCAATGCCTCTTCCAATAAATTCTATGTATTAGCCAAAGGGATGCTGATGCCAAATACCAGAAATCTGTTGTCTTTTATAAGGGTATTTATTTGGGGTAGAAGCTTACAGTTACCAGACCATAAAGAATAAGTTACTTCTCTCACCAAATTCTGTTGCCACATGTTGGAGCAAGATGGCTGCTGAAGTCTGCAAGGGTTCAGCCTCCCTCTTCCTCTGAAGGCTCTGCGGTCCCAGCTTCTTCCAATATCGGCTGTAGGCTGGGATAAGTTTCGCCTCTCTCCTGGGTCTAGTTTCTCTCTGGACTCAGCTGCTCTGCTCAATCCACAAGGCCAGCTGTAGACTATCAGGCTAATAGCTCGGCTCTCTTCCCCAGGCCTCTGCCCTATCTAATGGAGCCTTCTCTCATTCCTCACATTTCTGCTTCTCTGTGTGTTTACTTCCTGGGGTTCCAATATCAAAACTATAACTCTCTCTTCTTCCTTGTAGTTTTCTCTACTGACATGGCCCAATCAAAGCCCTAATCATAATTTAATCAAGTAAAACTGAAACCTCTGAAGTTAATACAAAATAATACACCCAGAAAACAGACCAGTTTATAAACATAATCCAATATTTATTTTTGGAATTCATAAATAATACCAAACTGCCACACCCTATTAAAACTTTGTGGATTTCCTATAAATCATATAGCTGTTTACTACATAAAACAAAAGCCACAACCATAAATCTTTCATACAGGTCTTTCTCATCTTGGGCTATATGTCAGGTTGCTGTGGAACCACTCTCTTAAAATTCTTATGACCTTTACTATTTAGAGTGAACATATCCTTCAGCTTTTTAGAATATCTTTTGAGTAGTAAAATATTCTATAGGGCAGCCACTTTTATCTTAAAGGACCTAACTTTTTACTTTTGATTTTTTTATTTGCTCATTTCTTTGTTAATATTTTTCTGGAGATACAAAAGCTTTTTATTTTTGAACTCAGCAAGTTCTGGTTCCTATTTATGTCCTATAAACTATATATGTTCCAAAGCTGAACAATTTTTTAAGCCATTTCTCTCTTCTCCCATTATATTATGGCTATCTAGAAGAGGCAAGGTATAACTTTCAGTATTCAGTGTTGAAATATCCATCATAGCCTCAAGATCATTAGAATCCCTCTCTGTCTTCTATGTTAACACAGGTAAATTTCTGCAACTTTCTTGTCAGGATATAATTGGTGCCCTTTTCTTCAGCTTTTAATAAATTTCTCTTCATTGTCCTGAAAGCCTTCACCAACAGTCTCCTGAGTCTCTACCAGACTATACTAAACATTTTCAATGCCTTTCCAGCTTCTGCCCACTGTCTGGTTTTAGTCAATGTTACATATTCCATACATTTTTCATGCAACTAGGAGCCAGATTATTTCCCAGTTACTTATTGTTGCTTAACAAACTACCCCGATATTTAATGGCATACAATGACAACCATTTCATTTTGACAAATTCTGTGAGTTAGGAGCTCAGGCAGACCACAACAGATATAGCTCATCTTTGTGGCCTTACCTGGAGTATGTCAAATAGCTGGAGATAGCTGGGGTGGCTCAACTAGAGCCATATGTTTGAAGCTTTGGTTCTTTTCCACGTGAGATTTATTGGCACTAGAATATCTAAGTTGATTCTTTCACTCACATGTCTGGCACTTGGGCTGGAATGAATCTTTTTCCATGTGGCCTCTTTACCTGGCTAGCTTGGATATTCTTATAACATGGTGGTCTTTGTTAAACATTTTACACGGCTATTGCGATAAGTAAGCATTATAAGAATACAAGAAGGACGCTTCAAGGCTTTCTATAGTCTACACTCCAAGTCATGCAGCATTATTTATTCTACAGTCTTTGGGTTATATAAGGCCAGAGCAGATTGACTGTGGGAGGGCACTACACAAAATTGTGAGTGCCAGGAGGCCTGGTTCAGTGGGGACCAATTTGGAGACTAAATACCACAATATCTATAGTCCAGGAAAAAGAAGTGGCTAGAGGCCAAGTAGACCATAGCATTTCTGGTAAGTTCAAATTTAAAATTATGGCAGAAACTATGAATCCTCATTTGCTTCCACTATTATATGATTTTCATATCATCCTTAGATTTCATCATACTAGCACTTTATTCTCTAATGAATTTTATGAACCTTTCATAAAGATTGCTGGCAATCTTATATACACTTTATAAAGATGAAGCTGAGATAATGTGAGTTGTTACAAATATTAATGATTTGTACCATAAAAAGGGTTTATAATCAATCTTGAGACCTAACTATGATAATTTTCTCCTCTCTTCAAATAATTTTATATTATATCATACCATGGATGACTTGCATGATAAAACTGGGTCAATTTGAAACACCATATTTGAAAAGTTTACCCTATTTTAAATTTCACATTGCCAAGGTTAAGCTGAAAAAAAAAAATAGGCTTTCCATTTGTTAACCCAGAAAAACTGTCAGTTGACCAAATCACATTTTGGGAATTCTAAAGAGATGATGTTGTCTCTATATTAGGACATAAACCTTGGAAAGAGTAAAATCACAAGGGACAAATTGCATGAGATACTGATACTTTTTAGTGAAAAAGACTCAAAATGCTCTTTGAGTATGTCATTGTCAGCTGAGACATTCTGGGCACAGCGTGGAACACATACTGTGACTAATGATCCTAAAGATGAGATGTGTGGAACAGAGCATAAAATGCTATTTGGATATACAAGCCTTATGTCGCCCATCAAATTTGAGCAGGGATATTGTGTCTAGAAACATGAAACAGACCACCCATTCATAGGGTCAGGGAACCGGAAAAGAGACAATAAGGTAATGAATTAAGAGGGGGAAAAAAGGAGGCAAAACATGTAGCACAGATGGCAAATAAAGTAAGTGATAAAGGAGAGGAGGGCGACAGTGATGCTCTAGTTATATGGTTTTGTTTCTCACATTTTTAAGTAAGTAAACTCAGATGGATTATTTTAATTGTCTGGTCTCAGTTTATTTTCTTTTCCTTTTTTCCCCCTCTGTGTACATCAGTTCAAATTATTTCCATATTGGAATCAATGGCCCTGATATAGATACAGGTGGGGAAAATGGCCCTCTGCTTGTTTTTCTATTAATTCAGAACAGAAATAATCCTTTTCCACCCATCTTCCCCTTTTCTTCTTTAGGTTCTTTAAAATATCCTTCCAGCTCCCCCCACCTTGGAGCAGCTACAGCTGTGAAACATACACCGACTAGAGCACATCCTTTGGGAGAAGGGGAGAAAAGTCAGAGGCGGTTAGTTCAGCAAGTGGTCTTAGGTGTCTGTCCTTTGTAATATCTTTGGATAACTATCAGGCAATTCAGTTGTGGATCTTTTTATTTTAATGATGGACAGAGTAAACTTTTTTCATGCCTTTGGTCAGTTCACTTTTATTCTTGGCCACCACTGAGGGGTGCATTTTTGGGAGGCGTGAGGGAGAAGCCCTTCTACACCACTACTCTTTTCATAGGGAGTTTTCTATTTGAACAGAAATTATATTTAACAAATAAGAATACACCTGAATTCACTTCTGTAAGTCTTATTTTCATTAGGAGAGAAGTTTAAAATTGAGTCCATGTAATCTGGTTATTCTTAGTTTACAGCAGATGCCATGATTAAAGAGATTTTCCTTTTAATCCTGAATGTTTGACAGATAGTGAATGGTTGAGACCACACAAGATTAGCTGAAGTTGTCAGAAGTAAACTTTTAGAAGGGAAAGGATTAAACTACTTTCCTACAAATATGAGTTTTTATAACTATTTCCTGGAAAATTCTATATACTTCTACAGTATTCTTCTAAGACCACACCTGGAAACTTGTGTGTTTTGCTCAAGGCATTTTGCTATAGAGGTATTTGAAAGGTATCAGAGAGATAAATGAAACCACCTGGAAACTGTCTCTCAAGTGGCAATCACTGGCCTTCTGAGATGGAGTTATACTCACTTTACTGCAGCTGTCAGGCTGCCACTTTGTTCTTTACAGCTCCTTGCAAAACAATATCCATCAAAAGGTGTCAATTAGGTTTTATAGGCAGCAGCAGCTCTGCTTTTATGAAGGGTTGTTATTAAATATATGTGAATAATATTAATAATGCCTATTTAAATATTTATGAGGGCAAACTATTTGACCTAAGTCCTGGAAGAAGATAAAGCTGCTCAGAAAATCAGGAAGCCCAAGAAAGCAGAACAAAATACCTCAAAGGTGTCTAAAATAATCATTTCCTCATCCCTAAATATTAAAGTCTATGAGACAGCACAGGAGAGAGGAAGAGAATAAAAAAAGCTTGAGCAGATCTATTGGAATATTGTCCTGATGCATATGAAAAGTAAACTTTCCCGTGAAATGTGCAGTGTTCTGAATATACTTCTATAGTTTCTTCTACTCAAGTTTCAAGAACTTTTAGAAACATATCCAAGTATATCTTGTGAAATAGGAGAGTTTGGGGAATCATATGTTAAATTCCCATATCACTCTTCAGATGGATGGTCAAGAGAGGAAATACTATGTTAAAAGAAGTGGTTTTTTTTTAACATTTCAGAAACAATCTTTTTTTTTTTGAAAACTAAAAGCAGCTTTTCATTTTATTATACAGGTGGTGTATATTCATTGTAGAAAGGTAGAAGAAATAAGAAGTGAAGCTCTATATTATGACCACATGGGTATTGTCACTACTAAAACCGCATTGTTTATCCTTAAAAGAATTTTATCTATGTTGAGATCTTCTGCACATGTGTGTATGATATATATGCATAAAATGAGATCACAGTGTCGTGTTGTTTTGTAGCTTGCTATTTTTCATTAAAATTTGTAATTATTTTCGTGCCAAGTCATATTTACCTGTTCATATTCACATTTTTCCATTTACCCCAATTATTCTTCATAGTTGGTTTACCTAAACCAGGATTCAATTCATATGTCGTATTTACTTATGTCCCTTAAGTCTCTGGTAAAATAAAATGATCTCTTTGTTTGGTTTTGTTTAGCTTTCATTTCAAAGACTTGTTAAAGAAACGAGGCTAGTTTTCCAGCAATTTGATCTGTCTTCTTGATTTGTCTGGTTGTTTCCTTGAGGTATCTTATAATTTATTTCTCTATCCCCTGTATTATTTATAAGTATGAATATGGATCTGAAGACTTGATTAATTCAAGTTAATTTTCTTTTCTCCAGAATGCTTCCTGGATGATGTTATGAACTTCACATTGTTATCAGCCCAGGAGGTTTATATAATCCATTTGATCCACCTTAACTGATGCCAAAATCAACCAAAAAGATATGGTGATTGACCACCTAATGCTCCGCAGCAGAGTTTGGTGCTTCCCCTCATACCTTGAAAGTAATGTGTGCAACAATACCTTCGGTACTACATAAATGTCCAGTTCCCCATCTATCATATATCTAATGACTTTAACACTGAATTATGACCCTTGCATTTTTAAGTAATTTCTTTAGAAGCTGTCCTGTGTCTTTTGACCTTGTTGGCAGTGTTTTCTGCCATGGATGTTTTTTGTTCTAATGTAATCAAATTTATCTTTTTTCTTTAACGGCATCTGGACTTTAAGTTTTATTTAGCAAGGCCTCCCCTACTTCAAAGTTAATAATGAATCTAGAGTTTATGGGGATTTTTTCTTCTTGGTCATTTAGTTCTTTCATCCATTTGTAGTTTACCCTGGTGTATGGTGTGAGATATGTGCCAAACCTGATACTTTGTTACTTGACACATCATTTGTTAAAATCCGTCTTTAACTCACTGATTTGAAAAGCTGCCTTTATTGTATGTGGAATTCCCAAATGTACTTGGGTATATTTCTAGTCTGTCTTTTCTATTTCCAGCTGGTTTTTCATGTGCCAAAACTATTGAGTTTTAGGCTTTATGGTATAATATCTGGTAAGAGTAGTCCTATCTCATTTTTCTTCCAAAATTATCCTGGGTATTCTAAGTTATATATTTTCTATATGAGAATCAGAATGTAGTATCTACTTCCTTAAAAACACCTGTTGATATTTCATAGGAGTCTTTTAACTTCATAAATTAACTTACAGATTTTGCTTCTTCCTATCCAACAGCATGGTAAATCTTTATATCCAAGTCTACTTCTGTGTCCTCCAGAAATGTTTTAAAATTTTCTTCATATCTGAATCATTCCTTTTCAAGGAACTAATGTCTATGTTATGTTTTATTACTCCCAAACCTGTAATTTGGAAAGCTTGCATATTTATATATATATATAATTTGACATTAATACTTCTTCCTCTTTCTGATGGACTAGCATACCTTTATGAAATGTCTTAATTTCATCATTTCCTGCTGTCTCCTTTCTTTTTTATGTGTTTTGGTCTAACAGATCATTGTCTTTTGTTTTAAATTTACCGCAAATTGAAGAGAGCTTCTGTTGCTACCTATGCTGATTCCCTTCGTGTTTCTTCCTCTTTTTCGAAAGACATCTTTATTTCTAAATGAGACCAAGCCATGTTTCAAGTCACTTAAACTCCAATTTGGTTTTCTTAAGACACAGATTTGACAGATTAACTTAAGAATTTAAAATATTAAAAAAAGACATGGGTCTATTGTCTGAAACAAAAAGACCCACACATTTTAAAGTCTACATATAATACTTTAAAAAAATTAATGAAAAGGCAGCACAAAATACAATAAACTATATTTAGTGTGATGTTATTGTAGAGACTGGTTCTATTGTTAAAAGTTGAGAAATATATTACAAAGTAAAATTATGAACATATTGGTATATTAAATTCCATTGTATGACTTTGGGGAAAAATTGTATTTAAAATTAACCCTAACATTTTCAATTTTGAGCTCTCAGCTCAGCTGAGAAGAGAAATATTGTTCTGGAGAC
Source organism: Chaetophractus vellerosus (assembly GCA_004027955.1). Lineage (NCBI taxonomy): Eukaryota > Metazoa > Chordata > Mammalia > Cingulata > Chlamyphoridae > Chaetophractus > Chaetophractus vellerosus. The sequence continues at coordinate 2,948 of PVKH010045256.1, read as the reverse complement.
AAAGTATATCTACAGGCAATGTTCATATCTTAAGAATTAAAGTAATTAATGAAATGTTTACATTCCTTACTACTCTGGAAAAATGTCTACATTATAAACTTCCTGAATCCTGGAGAAAATAAGCTATTCTAAAACTGGTAAAACACAAACCAATACCAAAATTATATAGTAATATTAGGTAAAAATAAAGTTGATTACAGGTATATGATTGAAATAGTCTAATTGCCAGATAAAGAAAGAATAAAAATTTTAAAAATTTTAAAAAGAAAGAATAAAAATAATGTGGTTTAATTGACCAGAGAACAACTACCAAAGCTAAGCCATCAATTACATAGTATATATTAAAATTAATATGAAAAATTTAAAGTAACTTGGACAAAGAAAAATTGCTACTGTTCTAGCAAATAATTGTAGAAATGTATGTGACTCCTTATTATTCAGAAGGTCACTAGGAAAGGTCTCAGAAGTTTATTCAGACAAAAAAATCCATCTTTTTTTTTTCAAATTAAGGATTGTAATTCAAGTTTTCAAAAATTACTCCAAGGTATTTTTCTACTAAGACCCACTTTCTGATATGTGTTCCACATTAATAATGCTAACTGTATTTAGTAAACTTGTGCACAAGAAACTAATATATAATAGTCTTTTAATGGGGAAAATTAAATTTAGCATGTCTAAAATTAGCTTAATATCTTTATTTAAGCCAGCCATGGTTAATATAGAAAGAAGAATGTTGTTTTCAAAATTTTTTCCCTAAATTTGGAAACAATTTGAAAAAGGGCTGCCTTATAAATCCTCACGTTGTAATGAATGAGGCAATCAAAGTGACAATATTGAAAGCCCAGGAATCATATTTAATGAATATAATGTTCTAAGCAGAAGATGGAATATATGTGTAAGAGGCATTATTATATATTGACCTTGGGGAAAGAAAGGAACACACATGTTCTGCTCTGAGTTTATGAAGGCATAACCTTTAATATTTCTTTGAGAAATTTTATTAGCACATGGCAGCACTTTATAGCTAAAAAATCACATTTAAAAAATCCCTTGTATTGGCTTTTTAAAACTTTACTAATGTAACACATAATCATCAAAGAAGTATAACCACGAAATACCACAAAATACAAAAAATAAGTGGATGGTTCATAATTTACTCACATATAATCAGTTTATAGCATTCTTATGCTTATCTTTTCAGACATTTAGGTACTCACATAAGCTTTTTCCCCAAATAGGTTCCTTTTATAAATACTGTTTTGTGGCGTTTTAAATTTTTTCCATGTGTATTTGTGTCATCCTTTCCAATCATTATTCATTTAGACTTTATTTTGATTGTCTTACATTATAAATTTTGATTAGAACACTCTAGCTAAATATATGTCAACTGGGCATTATAGTTTCTACAGTTGCCGATATATCCATAGGTTTTTTAGTATGGTTGTTGGTTGTAGATTTCAAGTAGTAAAACTCTACATTCCAAAGTGATGGTGTCTGAGAAGTGTAGTAGGTTGAATTAGGTACCCCCTACCAAACACAGGCCTTTAATCTGCATTCCCATGGATGTGAACTCATAAGTACACCTTCTTAAAAATGCTATTTCTAGTTAAAGTGTGGCCCAATTGAATAAGGGAAGGTCTTAATTTGATTTCTGGAGTCCTTTACAAGCAGAATAAATTCTGACACAGAGAAAGCCACAGGAAAGAGAAGAAAGATGACAGTTGTGACAGTTTGAAGCTTTTTGTGGTCCCAGAAAAGAACATGTACTTTGAGCTAATCCATTCCTGTGGATGTGGGACCCTTTGATTGGATTAGATTCAGTTTGGGGGGCTTTGATTAGATCACTTCAGTGAGGTGTGACCCAGGATGAGTCTTGGTTCTCTCGCTGGAGTCCTTTGTAAATGGGAGAAACATGCAGAGACACACAGAATAAAAGCAGCAGAGACTGAGAAACCTGAGAGGCTGGGGGAGAGAGTTCCTGGAGGCCAAAGCTGGAATCAGTAGAGCACAGAAGCATGGAAAGAGGCCCAGGAGAGGGAGAGACAAGCCATATGCCTGATCACCCACAGCTGAGCTCAGGGAGAAAGTAAGCCTGGAGGAGGAGGCAGAGACCCAGACCCCCAGAACTGCCATTGTGTCTTAGCATGTTTCAGGAGTCTAGGATCTCCATCAGCCACCCTTTGGTGAGACAGCACCACTGGTGATGCCTTGGTTTGGACACCTTCACAGCCTCAGATCTGTAAGCTTTTACTCTAATAAATTCCCATTATTAAATCCAATCAGAAGCTTTTAGCAAGCTAAAACAGTAGTCAACAGAAACCAAAAGAGAAAAGAAAAGACATCACCATGTGAGTCAAAAGCCAAGGACCTAAGGAATGCTGGCCAGTCAGAATACTACTGACCCAGTAGGAGGCAAGACTTTTGGCCCCCAAAACCATAAGCCAATAAATTCCTGTCATTTAAGCCAAAACCACTTGGCTTAGCAACTTGGAATTCAAGTTAAGAAGCCCTAGCAGAGCTTGGACAAAGGGTCATCTATTGACGAAAGGCATCACATACTGAGTTAATCTTGCAAAGCATAACAGCATATGTGTGAGCATCATATAGACCATGGGTTCTTAATTTTTTTGTTCCATGGACCCCTTTGCCAGTCAGGTGAAATGAATACTACTGTAATTCATTTATTACATACATTTATAAGTGAAGGAAATTGAGGTATGAGAGAAGGGAAAAGCCACCTTCCTGAGGGACACAGTGCTGAGGCCTGGCTCTCTGAGATTCTAACCTCCTAGTGCAGCAGGCCACTGCCTAGTGAGGGGCGGCTGGTAAGGGTGCATATCGCCCTCAGCCAAGGCACGGGTGAACACCGCCCTCTGTTATGCCAGGACACCAACCCAGAGAGCCACCCACACTGCCCCAACTGGTAGCACGCCACCCCCTCTCTCTCT
>PVKH010045255.1:0-10525 GCA_004027955.1 Chaetophractus vellerosus | reverse complement strand
ATCTTTATCAGAAATCAAGGCATCTGGGGAAAGGAGGGTACAGAAGGGGAATAAGTTACAAGGTTTTTTTCTTATGGATCTCGAACAGGGGAGGGTGGAGTGGTTACCATTTCAACAGAAATGTTCATATACAAGGGTAAGATCCATCTGGAATAATCATCATAATAACAAGCCTTAATTAGAACTGACCATATACAAAGTTAAGATCAGCCTGGAAAATTCATTGCAATAGCAGGTTTTAGTCGGAAATAACAATATATAAAAGGTGAGGTCAGTCTAGCCAGTTTCAGTAATTTCAGGTATTATCCTTTGACTATTTTAAAATATACTGGAAGTGAAAAGGCATCTATATAGTGATTCAGTAATCATAATTATTCATTAATTCTTAAGCCTCAGTTACACCATCTCTCTACTTTCATTATTCATCTAGCATAATATGTTATCTATTTTTTTCCATTGGTTCCCTTAATGTATTAGTCATAGTTACTCTAAATTCCCTGGTTTCTTAAATCCCAATATTTCCATCATATCTGAGTCTGGCAATGGTACTTGCTTTGTCCCTTCTCACTGCTTTTTTCCTTGCCTTTTTCATGACTTATTTTTTTCTAGAAAGCTGGAAATGTGTAGGATAACAGGAACAGAAGTAAATAGGCCTTCAGTGTCAGTTTTCATGTTAATCTGGCAAGGAGTTGGGTTGTATTTAATGTTTGCTATAAAGCTGTAGGTGCCAGAAACTGCAGATACTTCTAGTGTCCTTTTTTGTCTCCCCTGTTGACTTTGGATTTCCCTAAGTACTTCTTGTCAGAGATGGTGTGTCTTACAGTGATTTCAGCTGTAATCACTCTTTTTATACTGAAACCCAGTGGGTATGGAGGCAAGGTATGGATGAAGGAAAGCTTCTATAATCTAATGATTATATCTCAGGCTTTTAGTAGGCCTGGGTCTCTGGCCTGCCACCGCCACAGGTGCTTGTCCTTATATTACTTTCCTCCCTAGTCTTAGGTGAGACCGAAGGCTAGAGGAGCCTGGAATGAGAGGAATGCCCTCTACTCAGTTCATGGGCAAGGGCCTGGTAAACTCTTTCCTGCTGTGGCATAGGCCTTTGATATGGAGAAAGTTCTGGGCATATTTCACAATGATTACTCTTTCCCTTCCCCTATCAGAACACAGGAGGGGATTTCTGAAATCTTCACCTTGAGAAGCTGGTGCAAGAAGTAAAGCCCATTAAAGTGTGGAAGTTCTCTTAACACTGGGGCCTTAAGGAGTTTCTCATTCTTACACTTGTCAACATAAAGCCACCAGCAATTCTTCAAAATTATCATTTAACTGTGTAACCATCCAGAGGTTTCTGCTCCTTGTAAGCAAATCTCAGCTATTACTCTTTGGAGTCTACTGTCTGTCTAAATTGGAGGTGTCAGTTTGCCTTATCAGCTCACTTCTCTGATGCATCCAAGATTGGTAGTTTATTTTCATTTTGTCCAATTTTTTCTTGGTGTAAAGATGCAGGTGATGACTTCTAAGCCTTTTATATGTCAAAACTGAAACCAGAATGACAATTCCTTTAATTTTTCTATTTGAGCTACAGAACTGGCTTTTCCAGTTAACAATAAAGATGGCATTTTACTTAGATCCCATTAAACTTACAAATTACTTTAACATTTTATGAATGTTTTCTCTTTGAAAACTATGATGTGATTTATCTTTTCATTTATTCAAGTTATTTCTTCTTTTGGCCTTCTTAGAGGATATTTTAGGATAGTTCTTGCATATTAATTATTATTTTAAAAATAAATATACATTATTGGTTTCTGCATATTAATCATATATCCTGCTACTTAATTAAATTATCTTAGGATGCAGTATCATCTGCAAATAGAGATAGCTTTCCCTCTTCCTTTACAATTTTTACCCATTTTTCCTTTTCTTTTCTGATATACCTGCCATCAATGATTAATACCAGTGTTCTTTTACCTATCCATTGTTTGTTCCTGATTTTAGTGGGATTTCATCAAGTGTTTCTCCATTAAGCATATTCCCGGTTAGAGGACTAAAGGAGATAATTTTTGTCATGTTAACAAATATCCATTCATTTCTATATAGAGACTAATTATCTTTTAAAATATGAATGATTTCTGTATTTTGTCTCTTGCCTTTCCATTTTTTATTAATAGATTTACTAATATTGATATGCACTAGAATTCCTGAACAAACCCCATTTAGTTATAATGTATTTTTATAGCAAAATAATTTTGTTGATGATTGTTGAAGTTACATAAGTATGTAGGGATTCATTGAAACTGTTCTTTCTATTTTTTTAATTAAAATTTTATTGAAGTATATCATTCATACATGAACATACATAAATAATAAGTTTACTGTAAAAGTTGTGAACTTATAAAACAAACATGCATATCATCATACAGAGCTCCCATACATCACCCCACTACCAACACCTTGCATTATTGTGAAACATTTGTTACAAACTATGAAAGAGCATCATCATAATATTACTACTAATTATAGCCCATATCTTACATTTGGTGCATTTCCCCCCAATGCACCCTGTTATTAACACCCTGTATTAGTATTATATATTTGTTATAGTCCATTTTCCACCACAGGATTTACTGTGTTATACAGTCCCATGCTTTGTAAAATCCATTCAAAGTGCACACTCAGTGGTTCTCATTTCATCACATAGTTGTGCTATTATCACTTCAATCAGAACATATTATTACTCCAAAAGGAAAAATCACATAACACCCCCCCCCCACACACACATTTTTGTCCCTTAAAGTTGATGTATTTTTGTTTTCATGTGTTGCTGGATGTTTTGCTAACTTTTGTTTATGGTTTATATTATTAGTGATAAGTGAAATTTTGCATAATTTTTGTATGTCAAATATTGGGACTGATTTTATACTTTCTTCATAAGAAGAGTTTGGAAGTTTCACTTCCTTCTTTAATGCTCTGAAATACTTTAAATAATATTGGAGTCATCCCCTTTTTAAATATTGGGCAAAATTCCCCTGGAAAATAGTTGGCGGGGGGGGGGGTACTTTTGTTAAAAGTAGTTTCTTAATAATACTCATTATTTCCATTATAGATGGTAATCTTATTAGTCTTTTTTATTTCTTATGTGGTCAGTTTAATAAAATACATATTCCTAAAAACGTCCATTTTTACCTAGCTTTACAAATTTATTTGATGGTGTTAACTAAAGTATATATTTGATGATATTAACCAAAATAATCTTATGATCCCTTTAATTAACTCTGTGTTTTGCTTTCTCCTTATCATTTATTATAGTTTGCATTTGTTGATTGTATATTTTTCTGAAGTTAAGTTCAATGTTTTTATTCTATTATTTTTATTTAAAGAACGAGAATATGTATATAGGGTTCCACTATTTTTTTTTCTTATTCCTATCTCATTAATTTCTTTTATACTTATTGATTCCTTCTTTCAGATTTCCTTCAGGTTTTTAGTAGCTCTTATTACTTTTTTAATTGAAACTTTAATTATTTTTCTGTATTTTTAATTAATATAATTATTCAAGGCTGAATTTTCCTCTGAGCAGTAACTTTGGTGGGTTACATTGGTTCTGAATAATTGTATTTTTTCCTATTAATTTGGTTTGCTTTAAATCCTGTTATTTGTATTTATATTTTCTCCTTTAGTGAAACATATTTAACAAAGTGCATTGGTATATTAATTTCCATAAGGAAGGATCATTTTATATCCTGTTTTTGTAATTTACAGAATTTTATTTGAAATTTTGCTCAGAGATATTGTCTTGTTATTTTTACTTTTTGGCATTTAAAATTGAGTTTATTGCCAACTAACATATTTGTTAATGTTTGCAAACACTTGACAGATACCTGAAAGAAAGTTATATTCTATAATTTCATGGTTCTCAGACTTGTTGTATACTAAATGTTCTAATTATATTATTTATTTATTTTGTTTCCTTACTTATGTAATGTCTCATGGGCTGAGAGAGAATTAGCTTTCTATTATTAGCGAGTTTCTGTCTTTTCTTAATATTTACTTTATAAATGTTGATGTTATATTATCTGGTGTACAACTATTCATAACTACCAGATAATCATGGTGAATTGCACACTTCCTTTTGTTTACATTTGCCTGATATACCTTTGTGTCTCCTGGTATTTTCAACCTTTCCAAATCACTTTGTTATCTGTGTCTCTTTAATTTAGCCTAGATTAGGATTTACTTTGTGTCCCATTTTATGAATCTTTTAAGTTTTGTGTGTGTGTGTGGCTGTTTTACATTTATGGTATGGCCTATGTATTAAGTATTAGTTCTGTCAGATAATTTTAGGTTATAATTTCTATTTTTATACTTTTAAAAACCAAATCTCACTATGTGATCAATTTTCTTTGCTTTGTGTGTGTGGATGGGGTGGGGACTCTGATTCATGGGAATGTTTTAAAATTTTTCCCCACTATATACTGACATTGTGTTGGGGTTAAAAAAAAGACATTACAATAATTGTACTAAAAAGGACTCACTTTTATATTAAACATAATGTTCTGTCTACGTTTCACTATAGTAAGGAGAATACTGAGAAAGTTGCTCTTTCTTTTCAGTCTGTACTGTAATTCATACTTTATTGGGTCAGGGATTATTGATTTAATAAGCTACACATTCCATGAGTTTGATAAAAAGGTATATGACTTCAGCAATTATTGAGTACATGCTATCTGTTTGCCACTGTTCTAGGCTTTGGGGATTTAGCAATGAAAAAATCAAACAAAACCAAAGCCCCATAGTAAATAATGGTATTGCATCAGGAATCACACATCCATACCCCAACTCTTGGGAACAGGAGATAACACTGCTACTTAAAGCTGCATCCTCCCTTAGGAATTGCTCTTGGCTGTGAAAACGGCTTGACCCAAGGTTACCACCTCTTCTACCCCTACTCACCTACCTTACCAGGAGCAACCACAAGTAAGAGCCATTCCAGCTCCAGAAGTCTCTGTAGAATCAGCTACCTCTCAGTTGCAACCACATTTCAGATGCACAATCCTGCCGTCCTAATTTCCTCATGCCAAAAAATTCTGCAAGTAACTCTCCGTCTGAGTCTGTTTCTAAGGAACTCAATCAAGCTCACTCCCCGTGGCACTTCTATTCCACCTGAGGAACAAGAAAATAAATGAAAAGGCAAATCTCAGATAGTGATGCATGTCAAGAAGCCTTTACATGGACTGGAAGTGAAATGTGTACGTGTGTTCATTTTTACATATATCTATATGTTTTTTCTGTTTAAGTATATATTAGACTTTGAAACATACGCAAATAAAAATCCTGAGGCTCCTATTATCAGCATAGTTTTAATTGCTTGTCTGCTGCTCTGAGCTAAGCAGAAATTACACATGCAAATAAAATTAAAAGACCCAAAGGAGAAATAAGGGAAATTTACAAGTTTTTGGTTTGGCAGTTCCTAACTAGTGATAGCAATAACTTTGAATAATAAAACATCCTCCCAACATGGGGGACCCCACAGCATGGTTATAATAAAATAGTGATAATAAAATTTATGCTATCATGAAACTATGATCTATAAAGCTGTAAGCTGGAACTCTACTGCCCTCTCCAGCTATGGGGATCGGCATTCTCTAGGGCATTTTTTTATCGTGATCGCAGCTACTGGACGCACGTGTGTACCGGATATACTCCGCATCTCAATTCATTCTAGTTGCTAAGTTCACGCATAGGCCATTTGTCCTACCTGAGGACCATATCTGTGAACTTAGCAGAGCTGCCTTGCATTTCATCTAAAGAAAGAACCAACCTGAAATCTAATTATAAATAGGTATACCCTGGTATCTCTACTTGATTTCAACTTTGTTTTAAACAGGTGCACCCATCAAATCAGCTGGGCATCAGTGAGCAGAGGGAAAACAGTAATTATGAGGTTTTAAAAACCAAATATGTCCTACATAAATGTATCATGTCTTTAAAGTCTTTTTAAGAGGTGCGTATCCAACAATTTTGCACACCAGAAGTGTCTCAAACATCCTAAACAATTTGTACTCACTCCCCACTCATTATGTTCCAGGGAATTGGTAAGTTAGTTTGATATTCTAAAGTTGAAATTTTACTATTTTTAAGTACTTTCCCCTGAGAGAAAATGCACATTCCAAAGCTCCACTAATTTAAATCTGATGCCTGTGGCCATTCAGTTGGCTGGGATTTACTTTTTTTCCTTTTTAAATGAGAAAAAAAATAGACGTTTAAGGTCATTTTCTGCTGGAATGTTTAATGCACTTAAGGAAAAAGATCAATGTTAAGCACACTAGAAGTCATATTCAAAGTTGTTCATTACAAGTTACTCATTCTCATTAAAGTTAACTCCCTAAGACCTGTGCTTGATAACACCAATTTTGAGTAGCTATTCATGTTATAATGTAACAAAAAAGCTTGTAATACATGCACTACAGAAGTCATACACACTGCTAAATCACACTAGCCTACTCCCCCGCTTAAAGAAAATGGGTTAGGCATTACCTCCTTGTCTTCTTTAACAGTGTGCAGTATGTGTTAGCTGAGCTCTGAATCAACTATGCTAATAATACATGTGTTCATAAATGTCGGCTCATCTTTTCAGATGACGTTGAGAATCTGTCAGGATACAGACTTTTCTTAGCCAAAATGTATGAAGCCTATAATTTAATTGCCCCAATACATCCCTCGGCTGTGTTGAAATTTTTTTGAAGTTCCCAAGGTGGCCTCTCTTAGGAAAATATAATGCCCAATAATACAAAGCTGTTTATAATATTTTAATTTCAGAAAGTCAGTGCTATTTGTATACTTCATAAAATTTCCCTTACTTGGCTGAATTAATTGCCACCCAAACAGTAAATTCACAGATCTCTACTATTTTAATTTCTCTGAAAGGAGAAACATAAAACCCTGTTGAATTTCTCCATGCCGCGGCACTGCTAAAGTGTCAGTAGAAACAGAAAGGTTCATTTGGGGACACGTGTTAGCAGAAGCTTCCGAAACATTTCCTTGAGAAATACCATCTTGCCTGGTGCAAGGTGGGACTCCTGTGGAGATTCATTAAGCATGCAATTAACAAAAGTGCATTAACACAAGGAAGTCTATTCTATTAAAAAAGAAAACTCAATGAACTTCTGCCAGGGAAAGAAAGGTAAGTATATTTTTCAATATTCAAAAGTTGAAGTTTCTTTTCCACTTCTGAAAACCAGTGCCTCCTGTAAGCCCAGCACCCTAGCATTTGATGCCTACTTTTAAAAAGTGCAATGCAGATATTCTTTATTTCTCAGAGCCATCATTATTGCATTGTTCCATGCAATGGTGTAAATCTTTTTAGGAAATTTTGTGGGGCTATTTGCCCATAACTGGATGGCTTCATTTTATGTCTTATATTTCCTTTTGATATATTTTTCTCTCTTCTCTCACTGTCAGATTCATGGTCACTTTTCACAACTGCAAGAAACTGCCTCTACTTACCTTCAATTTCCAATATTTACTTAGTATCTGCAGTACAATACAGTGATTTGCATCTCTTTAGCCATCCATCTACTGGATCTACCAATTATACCCTTGTGTGTCTGTGTGTGTGTTTATATATACATATATAAAAAGTGTGTGTGTATATATATAATGTTTGTATGTGTGTACATGCATATATATTATTTTGTATAACAGTATTATATGAGCGTTTAATTTTTAAGTATTTATAATTCAAGAAAAGAAATTTGTTCAGAAAGTAAATTAAGCAAAACCAAAAATTAATACATTTCTAATATAAAAAATGTGTAAACATTTCAAAATTACAATAAAAAAATTTATAACAGTCTAAATGTTCAGCAACAATGGTCATTTTGATAGAAAGTAATAGCCGCTACTGGCTCTACTTTTTTCTACTTCTTTCCTACAATTTCCACCTGCTCTCCAAATTGCTTCATCAATCAAGGGGAGTTCCAATGAGAGTCTACAGTGTCCTTCTTCCCGGACTGACTGTTCAGAAGGACTGCTTCTGAGCAGCTACTCTTCCTAGCACTTGAATTTTTCTTTCCACCAATTTGGGAGAGAAGTCTCTAAATTCATCTTTTCTGTATGGAGAGATTCACTTGCTTCAGAGGGTCCCCCCACAAGGCCAAGGACAGATTTTCTTTTTCCTTGCCAAGGGGCAAGAGAAGATAGGAGTTTGTGAGGATGTTGCTGCTAGAGCAATAGTGTAAAGAGGGTCTATTATCACAGGACGGGGAAGGAGGAAGAAACTGGCAAAAGAACCAACCTCTTTCATGTCACATAGAATGACTGACACTACAATCAATATTTGAAAACAAGTTACTGCACAAACAAAAATACTGGTATTCTAGAGTAAGATAACAGAATATCACCGTTGGTGTTGCGATTACTTGGAAAGCAGATAACCAAGACCGCTAAACATATGTCTAAATTAAGAATCAAAGATATGAATTAGATTCATAAGGGTTTTTTGTTGGAACACATTAATGAACTTTATTGCTGGCATCTCTTTTGTTTGTTTAAAACCTTTTTTGTCACTCATTCTCTGGTTCTCAGCTGTATTTATTTAACGTGTTAACGTGTCATATAATTGATGGCTAAATAAGTGAAATGTAGCTGTTTTATAACATGAGCTGAATATTCTCATGGAAGAGTAAGGTTTTGTGTGTTAACTATTTTTCTAAATAAATTTAATTGTAAGTAGTTGCAGGAATGTCAACTATAGGAGCAGAGTCCCCAAATTGATTTTATCAATAGTTACGAGTTATTACCTATTGTTCTATCCTTACCTAGGAGGTAAGATGGATATAGCTAAAATTTGAGTACAGGAAATAAGCTTACTGGCAGTGTGATTTCCTTTCCCCATTGTTCACATCCACCACTTTCTTACTCTAAGTGTCGTTATTCTCCCTGTATTGATTCTACCATCCGTGCTATAATTGCAAAATTTTTTATTAAAAATTTTGGTAAAGCAATTTAAACTCCTTAAATCTGTCTCTATACAAAATGTTGTAATCTTTCAGAGCATTGGCTTAATTCCAACACACTGGTTAGCCACAAATTCTCTATTACACAACACTAGGTAATCTTCCACTTTCTAATTGGTCACTTGGAATTGATAGCAATGTGCTTCAAGCTTATAGAGGACAACTCTGATGACTCCTCACGGCATTATATCTTTGGTCTAGCAATTACATTTGTTATTTTGTTTTATTCTTAACCATATTCGTATAGTCTGATGATTTTTGAAAAATGAACACATCTTGTATCCACTAACCATACTGAGAAATAGAACAGTACAAGCTTTCCAAAAGACTGCCTGATGCCCATCCCAGCTGTTACCCCCTGAAAAATCAGCATTATTCTGAACCCTGTAATCATTGAGTAGTTTTGCCTTTTTTTCACTTTTTCTTAAGAGAAATCATATAGAATGCACAGCTTCATGACTAGGTTTTGTACTCAAAATTGTATCTGTGAGATTCATGCATATTATTGCATTTGTGTACCTATTTAATTTTTACATTTGATATTATTATTATTATACATGGTGAATATAGCACAAATTATATTTCCATTCTACTTTTGATGGACATTTGCATTATTTCCACTTTGGACTATTGTTAATAATGCTGCTTTCGATATTTTTGTACATATCTGTTGGTGCATATATGTATGCATTTATGTTGAACCCATGCATAGTAGTGTATTTCTTGGGTCATAAGGTATAAATTAAGAATCAAAGATATGAATTAGATTCAGAAGGGTTTTTTATAGGAACACATTAATGAACTTTATTGCTGGCATCTCTTTTGTTTGTTTAAAACCTTTTTGTCACTTATTCTCTGGTTCTCAGCTGTATTTATTTAACGTGTTAACGTGTCATATAATTGATGGCTGTAAAAGATAGCACAAAATAAGTTTTCAAAATGGTCGAACCAAATAACATTCCTACAAACACTGCATGAGAGTTCTAGTTGCACCACAACCTCACCAACACTTGGTCATTTTAAGTCTTTTATTATTTGTTTTAATTTTTGTTTGTATTTTGGTTTGTTTGTCATAATTTCTATTTTATCATTCATAACAGCTCATTGTGGTATTAATTTGTTTTTACCAAATAACTAATGAAGTTGGACACTTTCAAATATTTATTGACTATTTGGATATCCTGACCTATGGAGGGCCTGTTCAGTACTTTATTCAGTTTTTTTTTTTAATTGAACTGTACTTTTCTTAATGACGTTAACGCGTATTTTAAATATGCAAATTTTGTCAGATACATATATTAGAAATCTTTTCTCCTACACTGTGGCTTTTTTTTGTTTGTTTTGTTTTGTTTTTACATATCCCCCCTCCCCCTTCTGCTTGCTCTTGCTTTGTGTCCATTCTTCTGTTTTTCTATGTCTGCTTCTTGTCTCCCCCTGTCTTTGCGGAGACACGCCGATTTGGCCCTCTGCGGAGGCGTTTGTGGGTGGCTCCATTCCGTTTTTCACGG
>PVKH010045254.1:0-10532 GCA_004027955.1 Chaetophractus vellerosus | reverse complement strand
TATTTTTTTAGTTAGAGAAGTTGTAGGCTTATGGAAAAATCATGCAGGAAATATAGAGTTCCCGTGTTATTATTAACAGCTTGCATTAGCATGGTACATTTGTTACAACTGATGAAAGAATATTATTATACTTTTACTATTAACAATAGTCCATGGTTTATGTTAAGGCTCCCTGTTTGTGTTTTTTTTTTTTTCAAATTTTATTCTAGTAACATACATACAACCTAAAATTTTCCCTTTTAACCACATTCAAATATATAATTCAGTACTGTTAATTACATTCACAATGTTGTGCTACCATCACCACCATCCATTACTAACACTTTTCCATCACCCCAAACAGAAATTCTGTGCAATGTAAGTATTAACTCCCCATTCCCTACTTGTTCTGGCCCCTGGAAACCTATTACATCTTGACCGTTGAACACATGTCTTTTTAACATTGTTTGCTTAAAGTACTTCTGCCTACTGAACTATTGTGGTTGCCTGGACGATAACTACTTATTCTGTTGCTTGACTTACAAGCTGAAAGAGTTGTGGTTTTTTTTTTTTTTTTTTTTTTTTTTTTTTTTTTTTTTTTTTTTTTTTTTTTTTTTTTTTTTTTTTTTTTTTTTTTTTTTTTTTTTTTTTTTTTTTTTTTTTTGCGAAATACCATTTTTACTTGAAAGAACGACTGGCAGACAAATTATGGTTATTCAGACTTACATTTGACTGACATTTTATAAAAAAATGAATGAAGTGTGCCTGTCACTTCAAGAAAACCAACTGATAGTATTTGTTGCCAATGATAAAACAGTGTTTTCAAGGGAAAATTAGAATTGTGGAAAATGTGAATCTACCACTGTGAGCTTGATAATTTTCCAATATGTGACACTTTTCTCATGAGATTGGTAATGATATAAGTGGATGTAACTTTTTGATATTGTACAGTTTTTCAGATGACCAAGGAATGATGACCTAAACTCATGGATTGGTAAAAATCTGTTCAAATTGGAAGAAAGACCAATGGATTTTAAAATATCTGAGTATAAAAAGTTCACTGATAGGGCTTCACATTCCCCATTGCAAATAACCTTTTAAGAAATAACCACTTTTTCAGTATTAGCTCTGGAAAGAAAGGGAAGTGACTGAATCAGAGAAGGGTATAAAAGGGGTTTTACCACTATAATATTTTATTTCTACAATTAATATTTTTTTCTTAAATTCTATTTAATTTGACATTATTAATGACACAGGGGCATTCATTTAGTTATTTCCTTATTTTTCTTTATTTTCAACTTTTAGTTTATTTATTTGGTTAATCGTGTAGATCTTATTTTTATAGGGGGGTATAATCAACTACCACTAAAAAATTGCTGATGTATTTTAACTATCTTACATTGCTTGTCTTTCAACTTGTTTTACTTTTCCTTTTTTTCCCCTTTATTCTATTTGATTGATAAAATTTGTCTTGAGCCTTCTATTTTTCTCTACTGGCTTGAGTATAAAGATTCTGTTTTTATTCTCTTAGTGATTACTGTTACATTTTAACATATATATTTAGTTTTTTTTCAAACAATGTCTAAAGGTACTCAGCATTTCCAAATTTTTGTCATTCACAATAATATTTTCAACACTTTTAGATAAAAATAAATTTTTAATAAAAGTTTTTAGTAGATTTTTCAACATTTTCAAGCTAATTTATTTATACTCTATTGCTTCTTTCATCCAAGTCTTTCCTTTTATCATCAGTTTTTTCCCCAACTGTGTATTCAGAAAAGTTTCATTCCTTTCATAATCCTTTCACCTGGTTCTTACCCTTTCCTTCTAGGAGAACTTTTGTTTCTTTCTTTTTTTCTGCTTTAATCCATTGTGTATATCTTTTTGCAAAAACAAACGTGTGTGTGTGTATGTGTGTGTGTGTGTGTGTGAATGTTGTATGTATACATAATTTCCTATTTTTCTAACTCAGGCATTGTATTCTATCTATATGCTTTTTTTCACTTAACCACACATCCTGTAAATCACTCATCGGTTAATAAGATCTTTCTCAATTTTTCTTAACAGCTATATATTATTTCATTCTACAGATGAGCCTTACTTTATTCATCTAGACTCCTAGGGAAGGACATTTAGGTGGTTTCTAATATTTTGATATGACAAAAAATTTCACCATGAATAAGCTTGTGCATATATTGCTTAAGTATGTTGAGATTATCTTTAGAGTGAATTTCTAGTAGTGGGATTGTTGGAATAAATATACATGCCTATTTTATGGCTTTATTATTTTTATCAATCTATTGTCACATTATGTTTCTTGAATCTGAGGATTCATGTTTTTTATTTTATTCTTTAAAATTCTCTGCTACTATTTTTACAAATGCTGCTTCTGTTTATTCTTTTAATTATTTATTTTTAAAGAAGCTTTAGATTATGTAACTGTTCCATAAAATAGATAAGGGGATTCCCATATGCCCCACCCTCCACACAGTTTCCCACATTAAAAACATCTTTTATTAATGTAGTATATTTTTTACAATTGATGAACATATATTGAAGCATTGCTACTAACCATGGACTATAGTTTACATTATTGTTTATACTCTGCCCTGCACAATTTTATAGGTTATGATAAATTGTATAATGGCCTGTATCTGTCATTGCAATGTCATACAGGACAATTCCAATGTCCTGATGATACCTCCATATTACACCCATTCCTCCCTCTTCCTCCCCTCAGAACCTCTGGTGGCCATTGCCCATATATCAATGATAAAAGGTCTTACATTGCTGGAATAATAATAAGTCTACAAGAGAATAATAATAAGTCTACGTTAGTCTATTGTTCATTCCCCAATCTTGAGGATTTTGGGATGGTGATGCCAACTCTGTTTCTAATTGAGAAGGGGCTTAGATCCCATGGGGCAGATGGCTGAAACCGTATTGCTTGCAGTTACAGACAATCTCTGTTCCTTGGGATGGGCATTGCCCATCATCATCTCCTTTTTAGTTGTCCTGGGTGTGTCCAATGAACTGGAAAGTAGGTGTTGCAACTCTGCTCAGATACAGGGCTCAAATGGCACATGAATAGACCAAAGATTTAAGTCTCTGGGACATATATTTAGCAAATATAGTGCTAATTATAGGTTCAAATAAGAGAGCAGAAGAACCATGTGTAGGGAAACTATACATGAGTCTAACTCTGTTATACTGGGGAGCATTCATTCCAAATTAAGGCCCAGTGACAGGGTGCCAAATTCCTGAGTTTGTCTGCTCTGCTTATAGTGTCTTGAGGTCTTTAGAGCCCTCAGGAGCCTGCTGTTCAAGGCACTGTTTACTGTGGCAGTCAGTGAGATCCTGCTGAGACTTGTGTAAGCATAATCTTTGGAATGACCTCCCAACTCACTTTGAAATCCCTTCACTGTAATAACTCATTTGTATTTACCTCTTCCCCCTTTTGGTCAAGGTCTTTTTCCAGATGCATTGCTAGTTAGTGCTTGGTAATAATCCCTTGGTGCCAGGGAGGCTCATCCCTGGGAGTCATGTCCCATGCTGGGGGTGTGTGTGGGGGGGAGGGTAGTGTGTCTATATGCTGAATTTGGCTTAGAGAGAGGCCACATTTGAGCAACAAGGAGGCTTTCAGGAGGTAACACTTAAGCAATATATATAATGCTAGGGTAAATTTCAATTTCACAAAAAAGTTCATAAGTACAATCATCAATATCAAGGGCCTGGCATAATGGTCTGTCTTCATTCACTAGGCACTGCCCATGTACTTGGGATATTCTTGCTCTTCTATTAGAGAATGTAGCAGGACTCCCCAGGAGGAGAATTCAGTATTCTTTCCGTTATTGTGTGCATCTCCACCCACTGAGACAGTTCCCCATGGCCACTTGAGCATATTCCTATGCCTTAGAGGCATGCCCCAGGTGTACCCCTCCTCACAATTCCCCCCATCACTGATACCCCACACCAGTGATACTCCCTTGATACAGTGGTTACCTTTCTGTGATCCCAAATCTTGAAAAACAAAGCAAAAAAAATAACCAAATAAATTTACGAAAATAAAATAATAATTTAAAAAATTACAAATAAAATACAAAAATTAAAAATTAAAAAATTGAAATATATAAAATTTTTTTATACATTGTGTCTTTCATCACTGTAAGATCTGTTATCTTGTTCATGCTTGAATTTACAATTTGTTGGAGTTTACCAATACTCAAACAGCTTTTCTTTCAAAGTTTTGAGTCTGTTGTCACTTTGAAGTGTATATGAGTAAATTTATTGGGATTACCTTCCAATTTGATAATTCTCTTACAATTGTGTCCATTCTATACTTTACTGCTAATAGGAATACCATTATTCCATGTGACCGATTACAATTTTTTCCAGTGGCTATACTTTTTCATTTTCAAAATTTCTAATTGACATTGCATTTTGCATCCATCAATGCTTGATTCATACTTGCCTGTTTGGTTCATAACCTCTTGTCCTTTCTAAGAATTTTATTTGTCTTTAACTCTTTCAGGTTCTTAAAAATATGTATATTAAGATTATTTACAAGTTTCTCTAATGTTTTCATATCCTAAGGATTACTCTGTTTTATCAATACTTTGGCTATCTTCCTTGAATTAAACTTTCCTCCTGTTCTTTACATATCTGTTATAAGCTAATTCTTAGTAGAAGGTTTATTGTTATTTGCTTTTTCTCCTTTGTTTTCTCCAACCCTTCATTGCCAGACATTTCTGATTTCTGTCACCCAAGTTTTTGGGTTTCCTGTCCCAAAATATGTCTTCCATTGCAATTTGGAGGCTTTTACCTTGTTAGTATATTGCCAGAGTGCAGAAAATTATGCAACCTTTTTAGAATTCTTTTTTTTCATTTATAGAATGTGAATAATAATAGCATAAAACTCAGGGATTGTTGTCAAGATTCAGATTGTTAATATACTTAGAGAACTTAGAACAGTGCCTGTACATATGGAGCACTACATAAGAATTAGCCATAGAAGCATCATTATTACTACAATGCTTGGTGTACTTCTGGCATACAGCAGATGTTTCCCAGTGGGCACTGTGATAGTTATTATGATTCCTTGGACTTCTGGCATCCTTCTAGCTTCCAGGTCCTGTCACTGTACCTTTTAAAATTACTATTATCATATATTCTCTCTGTTCCTCGATGAATTATTCCTGATGAGATAGATTAGGAATTTTCAGGAGACTCACCCCAGGATATTATTCCCTTTCCCTAAGTGAATCCCTGCCCCCAGGAATGGGATAATATTCTTTTTTCTTGTTGTTGTTACATATCCCCCTCTTTCTGCTCGTTGTTGCTGTGTTCATTTTTGCGTTCTTCTGTGTCTGCTTTGTCTCCCCCGTTGAGGTGACATGCCGAGTCAGCTCACCGTGCAGGCGGCTTGCCCTGCTTGTGGGCGGCTCTGCTTTGCTTGTGGGTGGCTCTGCTCTGTTCGCGGGCGACTTGCCCTGCCCATGGCGGCTTTGCTCTGCCCATGGTGGCTTTGCCCTGCCCGTGGTGGCATTTTGCCCTGCCCACGGCGGCTCTGCCCCGCCCATGGCGGCTTGCCCTCTCAAGGCCGTCTGCCCACTCGGAGAGGTCCCCAGGAACCGAACCCGGGGCCTCCTATGTGGTAAACCGGCGCCCTATCCACTGGGCTACAGCCGGCCCCCAGGAATGGGATAATATTCTTGACTGCACTGAATAAAAACCTTGCTCTGTGAACCAGCTTAAATCAAGAGCCATTGATCATCTGATGAATGAAGCAAATGAAGGCCAGGTGATACTAGTTGGAGACAGATTCTCTTTGGCTTCATACATCTTGAAGTCATGACTTAGGCCTATTGTATAATTAGAACTCAATATAAAATTTCCATCAATACAAGTAGTAGGATTAAAAAAATCAAAAGTCCAGAATCAAATACCTGGCCTTACTAAAATTATTAGGTTGGAGAAAAAAAATGAAACAATGATGAACTGTGAGGGTACTAGTTAAGATGATGGGCTGTAGAACTGGTCTTCTGTGGTTCAAAGTCAACTATTTTACCTATCAGAGGTATTCATTAATTCTGTCTGTATTTTCTCACCAGTAAAATGGAATTGATAATAAAATGGTTATTTTGAGGTAAAATACACAAAGCTCTTGGGAAAGTGTCCAATACAAAGCAAATACTCAATAGATGTTGACCACTACCTTCCATGATTATCAGGCCAAAGGAGGGTCTTGCAAAAAATGTAGAGCTCTGAAAAGGAATTCCAGAGATAATAGTTTCATTCATCAGAAGCATAACCTGTCAGATGAGCTCAATTTTAGGTAATACCAAGAAGTCTAGGGTGCACTGGACTGGTGCTGCCTGAAGACTCTGCTGCTCTCTGATCCAAGTGTATGAGACAGATCTTCTCCAGTGAGAGGGACATCAATGGGGCAGGAGGCTTTACCTTGCACTGTGCACCCTTGGATGGCCTCTGGAATATTCATCCTCCATCTGTATTTTCTTTCCTTTCCTGGGGTTGGCTCTCAAGGCCTCAAGTCCAAAGCTCCTTGCATGTTGAACCAAACCATAAAAATGATCATGTCCCAGAAATACCAGATGATGTGGGGAAAAGAGGAATGACCCATTCAGTGGCAAATGAGAAGACTGAAAAGGATACAGCAGAAGTCCCTGCCCAAATCTTTTGAGGACGATTCAGACAACTCCTTCCTCTGGGCTACAAGGTCACTGGGGACTGTTTCCTCTACTCTTCTTTAAATTTATGGCATGAAAGCTTGTCAAATACTTATAAATGCCAATTTCTCTGCAACTGAAACCCTTCTAGTGAATATCTGGGATAGACAGTAAATTTTAATATATAATTTACATATCTCCAAGGGAAAGTTGAATCATCTTTGGGTACTATATTTTTGGTATTCTAAAGTTTTCAGCATCAGAATTTAGTTTGGCTTGTTCAATAGTCAGTTTGCTTTCCAACTGGAAGGCATGATGGAGGAGATTATGTATTAATCAGTATGACAACATTGTATGTGAAGAAGTACCATGGTGAAAAATGCATGAACGGAGTTAGGCTTTAATAATCCCCTAATTTGTGGGCTGATGCTAAGCTTTCAAATTCTAAGATGCTAAAAACATCAAGTACTTTCTATGACACAGTCCAACACTCTCATTCATATGTAAGTAAGCAAGTGCATTCTAGAGCCAAATGTAAATGCTTTTGGATTGCCCACTCAAACAGAGTTGACCAAGCTTTTCATACTTTCCTGGGATTGATAATACTATTGAAATAAAATACCCTCCCCCTTCCAAATAAACACTCTAAATCCCAGATTGTTTCCAGGATTAAGTAACCAAAAAGACACCCACACAGATTTTAAAAATGCATCTAATAACCACTAAAGGTTCATGCTGAAAAGTTGGAATTAATGCTTCTTATTTTTAGAGGGAGAACCAAAGCATTTTGGCAGCTTTTGCTTTAGCTCACCAACTGGAGAACCTGATCTCTTTGCCAAAGAAATCTGCAAATGTGTATTTGATTAGACAAGACAAAAACTTTTTTGCTGAGATATGGTTTTTCTAACTTCATTCATTTCATGCTTACTGAACCAAGCCTAAGACCTCCATGACTTTTAATAAGACAGTAACCCTCTGTTTCTAAATGAACTCTCTTAGTGCTGTGAGTTCACTGAGTTCAAGATACAGGATCTATGGGTGAACCTTCTCTTGTTTTCTGATGTGTGTATATGTTGGGAGGGCATGGATACACTTCATGACAAACGAGAAAAATCCATCTTGTCAATATGACATGTGGCACTGCTTTATCACCATAACTGCACTGAGGATTTACTTTAGATTACCCTGCATTTTAAATTGAAAGTCAAATATAATTTGACACTAGAAGCATGAAGTGAGTGACTAGAAAGACACTAGCAAAGTCCAGCAGGAGAAGGTGATATCTCTGTGATAATGAGCCTGCCCAAGTGGTGGGTGATTGGGACGAGTCCTCATGGTAGGAGAATACTGGATGGCCCTGGTAACCCAGTGAAAGGGCCACCTATTTTGGATTGGGTTCAAATGGTGGGATAACTAAAACCAGACAGACATCATTCCATTTTTCCCCTTGTTGGAGAATAGCAGTGTTGTTTGAAATCTTAACTTTCAGTGAATATAATGTAAAATCAAATGGGACAGCTGAAGAGGAATAAAGTCTGCTTTGGGGAGAGTACTTTAGGAAGCAAACTAACATTTACTGAGTGCTAACCTGTGCCTGGGATTGCAAAAGGCACTTTACTATATTTTCTTATTTAATGCTCACAATAGATTTTATTATCTACATTTTATAAATGAGGAAACTGAAGCTTTCTGTGCCTGGTGCCTGCATATATGATATCTCAGCTTGGTTATTAACACAAACCTCAGAAGGAGGTGTTAGGGTCTTATATTATGGGTGTGTGATGGTTAGGCTAATGTGTCAACTCTGCCAGGTAATTGTGTCCAGGTATTAGGTCCAGCAAGCACTGGGTTAATTGTAATACAAGAACATTTATGGACTTAGATCACCAGTGAGTTTACTGCATGGATGGCTGATTACATCTGCATCAATCAGGGAAATTGGATCAAGAATGGATGATGCCTTTATCCAATCAGTTCACTGCCTTAAAAGGGGAAGTGATTTCAACATTCAGAGAGAATTTCCCAGCTCGTCTCTGGACAGTCAACGTCTCCCAAAAACTCATCAAGGATCTTTCATTGGTCTTTCATTGGAGCCCCTGGCTTGCAGCCTGCCTGCAGAACCTGGACTTGTGCATTCCCACAGTCACGTGAGAGACTCTTATCAAATCTTATATAATTGACAGGTATCTCTTGTTGATTCTGTTTCCTGAGAAAACCCTGACTAATACAGGGTGAAACAACCAAGTCTCAGAGAAGACTAACCCAATGCAAAAGAAGCCTGTTAATGGCAGAATGAGGCTTCAAACCCAACTCCACCTGATGCTGAAGTCCATGGATCTTCCACTTCCATCTCATGTTCAAGAGGGTGTTGTAACCTGGGAGATGACCTGGCTTCATGAGATGAAGTACACCTTCAATGCTGTCCTGGGCGTCTCTATTTTCTCTCATAAAATGACTTGCTACTAGATCGTTTCTGGTCCTTCCTTTTGGGGTGCCTCACCACATAGGCTCACCCTGTTGCATCACACTTTTATAGTATGCTTGACTTTACCCTAATACAGATGACAATGATACATTTTAGAACTCTGTTAACTTTTCCCTCATTTCACCTTGGGAGGCAGGCTGAAGCACTGTTCCGCCAGTTTTCGCTGACTCGCTTACCTCTTCCTGACTTCTCTGGTAATCCACAAATTGAGATGGTATGTAACCACCCCATTCACATATTCAATAGTCAAAGAGCACTTTTTTAGTTATCATGACCAAAGCTGAAGAGACAGGGTGTGTAGTTGCCCTGGTCCCATGTAAGTCATTTGAAAGTCTTGGTTATGTGTTAATAAGGATGAGCAAATTCTATTTGCTGTGTGCCTTGCAGGAAGCCATCTGGGAATGTTGCACATAAGCATAAATCTTCTCTAATTTTGGAAGCATCTTAGTGGGATTTGTCCTAGTGCTGAGAACTACAGGTTTATGCCTCACTTGTGGTTGCTGATAATTCAGCAGGGTCTTTGCTAGGAGTCATTTAAAATATATCTAATGACAAGTGTAGAACTCAAGCAATAAAAGAGATGAAACAGATGATCTTCATCATAGATTGTCCCTTGAGTTTGCAAATGATGTTTCACTCTCTTCCAACCAACTTGGCCTTCAGCTCCAGAGAAGGACTCAGCACTTCTTTCAGCCCCTGGAGGGGCAGCATGGGAAGTAGACAAACCCCTACCATTAGAGTGATAGAGCTTTGGGTTCAACTTAGATTTCTTTACTTCCTGGATTGCTAGAATTTGAATAACCTAATGGCTTCTTTGAAATACTGTTTCCCCACCTGTAGAGATATATATCATTAACCCCATTTCAAAGTTTCAGAATTAACATGATACATGAAATGTGGATACAGCTAGCAAAAGATTCAACACATATTAAAGGCTTGATGAAGTGTCTCCTATTTGATGAAAGCTTCCCTTGCTACCTGTGTGACCTTAGGTAAATTACTTAACCTTTCTGAGATTTAGGTTTCTATCCTGTAAAATTGGGAAAACAATATATATAAAGAGATGTCCACCTGTGAGTTAGAAACCAAATACACAGAAAATACACAGGTAGAGTTTTGGGTGAGGTGGATTTTCCTTCTTGTTATTTTCCATTTGCTAGCATCCATTTTATAAAAGCACAGGGTTTTTTGCTTTGCCTGCCCCAATTCAGCTCTTTTGTTTATCTTTTTGGGGAGCCCATTAGGTGTCCTATCTGCCTGCACAGTTTCCTGTACTTACTAGTGATCCAAAATAGGCTGGACATCCCCTCACCCTTCCCCTCATTCCCAGCCAGCATACCTCCTCTTATTTTTGCTGCTGGAGCCCTCCTGCTTCGCCACAT